>LR812519.1:64240780-64538280 GCA_903798195.1 Danio kyathit | reverse complement strand
AAAAACCTCTTAGTCCCTTATTTATCGCGGGTTGCCACAGATGAATGAACCACTAACTATTCCAGCATATGTTTTACGCAGCAGATGCCCTTTCAGCTGCAACCCAGTACTGGGAAACACCCATACACACTCATTCACACACATACACTACGTACAATTTAGTTTATTTAATTCACCTACAATATAGCGCATGGGAAACAAGAGCAATATCCAGTGAGCGCCAGTTCTGTGGGTGCAAATGTCTTGTTGATGCCAGAGGTCAGAGGAGAATGGCCAGACTGGTTCGAGCTGATAGAAAGACAACAGTAACTCAGATAACCACTCGTTACAACAGAGGTTTGCAGAAGAGCATCTCTGAACACACAACACGTCCAACCTTGAGGCGGATGGGCTACAACAGCAGAAGACCACACCGGGTGTCACTCCTGTCAGCTAAGAACAGGAAACCGAGGCTACAATTCGCACAGACTCACCAAAATTGGACAATAGAAGATTGGATAAACGTTGCCTGGTCTGATGAGTCTCGATTTCTGCTGTGACATTCGGATGGTAGGGTCAGAATTTGGTGTGGCTGGTCAGGCTGGTGGTGGTGGTGTAATGGTGTGGAGGATATTTTCTTGGCATTCTTTGGACACATTAGTATCAATTAAGCATCATGTCAACGCCACAGCCTACCTGAGTATTGTTACTGACCATGTCCATCCCTTTATGACCACAGTGTACCCATCTTCTGATGGCTACTTGCAGCAGGATAACACACCATGTCATAAAGCGTGAATCATCTCAGGCCCCGTTTACACTAATACGTTTTCGTTTTAAAACGCTTAAGTTTTGCTACGGTTATGGCATCCGTCCACACTACGCCGGAGTTTTCGAGCCCCAAAACGGAGCGTTTTGAAAACGCTGAAGAGGTCGTTTTCATTCTAAAACTCTGCTGCTCCGTCTCAGTGTGGATGGGGGAAAACGGAGACATCTGAAAACAGAGGTGTGGCTGCTGAGATTCGCTACCTGATTGGGGCTTTTGGGTCATTGCGTATCCTTCCCTTATTTGTCAAGCCCCTATCACATGACTATAACGCTACCGGAAGATGGCAGACCAGCCTTCACTGTAAACAACAACATGGACACAGAAATGGGAGCGTTGTTTGCACTATTGTCCGTTTTAGGCGCCATTGTGCAGTTAAACTCTGCCTTTTTTACTACAGCAGCTGCATATATTCGCAAGAGGCAAGCTATTGTTCGAGCACTCGCTAATCCTTCGCGTTCATCATTCAACCAGCGTTTGTTGACTAACAATAACCAAATGCCGAACGAGACACATGCTTCCTGTTTATACTTGAACGCGCATGCCCAGAGTACGCGAATGGTCACGTGATAAATGTTTTTGGTGGAGTAGTGTGGACGGAGATATGTTTAGAAATGCTAGATGAAACGCTAGTATGGACGCGGATTGTTTTTGATCTAAAACTACGTTTCAAAACGAAAACGCATTAGTGTAAATGGGGCCTCAGACTGGTTTCTTGAACACAACAATGAGTTCATTGTACTCTAATGGCGTCCACAGTCACCAGATCTCAATCCAATAGAGCACCTTTGGGATGTGGTGGAACGGGAGATTCACATCATGGATGTGCAGCTGACAACTCTGCAGCAACTGCGTGATGCTATCATGTCAATATGGACCAAAATCTCTGAGGAATATTTCCAGTAATTGTTGAATCTATGCCACGAAGGATTAAGGCAGTTCTGAAGGCAAAAGGGTGTCCAACCCGGTATTAGTAAGGTGTACCTAATAAAGTGGCCGGTGAGTGCATATTACGTGTAGGAGAATACACAAACTAATATGAATTAGCTTACTAATTTGCTAAAATATACAGTAAAACTGTTTTTTTCTTCAAATAAAAGTACTGAGATTGTGTTTGTTCACTACAGCCAGTTTCTTATTTACATACAAAACTCATATTTCCACACTGAAGTTCATCCCAGACTAAGAGTGAAATCCTAGAATCCGTTATGAGGAAGCAGAGTTAGCGCATATACATCCATCATAACCTGTAAATAACGGCGCTGTAATTATGGTCGATATTTCAGCAGCTCCAGTGCCAGGTTTAAACTAGAGATGTTCAGCGCTCTCCAACACACACACACACACACATACACTCCATCCACCCGCGCTTTTATTCTCCTCCTTTTCTTTTACCTCCGCCACTCCGCAAGGCGAGGTGCCAACCCTTCTCCCAAACTGGGCATCGTGCCTTACCCTTTATGCAAATGAGGCACCCACCACCTCCTGTCTTTCTGCCACTCTCTCTCTCTCTTTCTATCTGTCTGCTTAACTCGCCCCAGACGCACTGGTCATGTCATTTGTCTCTCCCACTTTTTTCTTTTCCCAGTGATGATTCTTATTCCCAGCATTCCTGTCACTTGGTTTTTAATTATTCCACCAATCTACAGTAGCTAATCTGTCTCATGTCTTTCTATGGGACGTCTTAATGCGTTGACGGCGGCTGTAAACCCTCAGCAGACTGTATTGTGATGTCAGTGTTACACCACAGCGAGCACTTCTTTATTAACACACCCTACAGGGCAGTTTCCTTCATGACTGCGTTACGGCTGTTTACTGTAATTGTGCAATGATCAAACTAAATGAAGAACTGCCACAAAATACCCACAAACACTCCGCTAGAAGTTTACTCACAAAACCCATACTCAGAAGCAGACATTCACCATCCTTTTTTTGTCTGATGTCAAATATTTTCTTGATGCAGCAGCGCACTACATTCCATATATATATATATATATATATATATATATATATATATATATATATATATATATATATATATATATATATATATATTAGTGGTGGGCCGTTATCGGCGTTAACGCGAGACTCTTATCGCGCGATAAAAAACATATTGCCGTTAATCTATTCTCAAAGTTGGGTGAGAGCTGGGTCTTTTCTACGCAAGCTATGATGACTTTCACCTTGATAGTTTAGCGCGGATGTATACCTGACCGGTGAGCCGTCTGGGAAAGAAGTGCCCTTCTGAATCAAATCAGCAGGATGCCTGACTCTAACTGCAGTTTAGCAGTTTCACTTTAACTCACGAACATTTAATTCATGCCTTCGTGACAAACTGGGGTATTAGACGCAAATAAATGAGTAAGGACAGGTGAGAGTGTTATGGAATTTAATAACACACGCCAAATGAGAAGGAAAAAAACTTCCGCATTTCGCGATGTGTGTGTGCGTCTGTGTGTCTGTGCGGTCCTTTACTGACAGCCGCCTGTGTGGATCTTGTCGGAAAATATGGCGAAAAGTCCTACATGACGGGAATAGTTTGTCAGTATTGCCACTAATATCTGCATACTCCACGTCTCAATTCCATTTCTGTTTAGTTCAGTTATGACTTTAGTCGCATTAAGTAACCAAAAATCGCTGTTTACATGGTGACTCTTAATCAGAGTATTGTTTTAATCATATTAAAATCGTATTAAAGTATTGTTGCCCATGTAAACATACTCAATGTTTGACACTGTCAGGGCTCTGTGAACTTGCCTTTGCGAAGCAGCATTTTCTGTATGTACGTACATCAAAAGCAAGTATGAAATCGCTGTTTGGAGCTTATGTAGGCCTCTACAGTTCAACATTCATGTTTAACTGAATAAACAGTTAGTAAACACAAGTACATCTTATTGAACATCATTTATTTTCATCACTAATTATCATAGTAGAACAGTTTCTCAAGCAGTTTGTGATGCATTTTGGAAACAGTAGATGAGCCCCTGGTCTAATGCGTCACCTGGCTTGAGAAACCCGTTCTCAAAGACTTATTATTTGGGTAACACACATATTCTGAATGCCTTCGGCAGAATTCAAATGAGCCATTTTAATCTAGATTAATCTAGATTAAAAAAAATTATTCTATGCCCACCTATAATATATATATATATATATATATATATATATATATATATATATATATATATATATATATATATATATATATATATATATATATATATATATATATATATACACATATACATACACACAACAGTTCTGTCTGGTTCTCGAATCTGATTGGCTGATAGCTGTGTGATATTCCTGTAATAACAGTACTAGTACTGCCTCTTCACCCTTCTGTATTACTCTGTCCACATAGTGACAGCAGATCAATAAACTCACTACAGTTTGACAAATATTGCAGCTGTTGGACAACATAATGTACTTTTGAGGTTTTTTAGGCGAGAGTGTAGTTTAGACTGCAACTATGCAGTTTATTTATAAGAATAGTGTCTATTTTAAATATTTGTAGTTTCAGAGATTCACTGCATTCGTTGCCATCTGCCAGTCATACTAAGGAGAGCAAAGACGGTTGAGGTTCTGCCACAAGATGGCGACAGAGACCGCATATGTCCTTAAAGGAGAAAAACTCAGCGTAAATTTCAAACCACAGCTGATCAAATCATTATAAAACAGGTAAGTGACATTCTAAGTCGATCTCTCTCTCTCTTTTGTCATTATTTTAGACATTGCGCAAGATAATAATTTAAATACCAGCTCTAAAGTGATGTTCGCGAAGTAGCAACGGTTTCTGCTGTTCGGTCAGCTGCCGATGTGAGTGAATGGCGGAAGGAAATAGTTCCTCATACAAAAGGGTTTTGAGACTCTCCGTGTTTGTTTTTCTTTATTATACACATGATTATGCAGTCGAACTGTTGTATAAACGCAATATCACACTCGTAGCAGTGCGATATGGCTGTAAATCGTTGCTGGTGTGAGACTAAGGCACTCGACCTGCAGCCTGAACCAAGCACATCTTTCACCAGTGCCGATATACAGCCATATTGCACTGCTACGAGTGTGATATTGCGTTAATACAACAGTCTCAAAACCCTTTTGTATGAGGAACTATTTCCTTCCGCCATTCATTTACATCTGCAGCTGACGTCAGAACAGCAGAAACCGTTGCTAATTCATGAAGGTCACTTTACAGCTAGTATTTGAATGATTATCTAGCGTAATGTCTAAAGTGATGACAAAACAGGTGATTTTGCTCACATTTTAAGATTATAAGGCTGAACGAAATGAAATGCCATCAGTCTACAGAGATTTCCCAGTATTTCTCTGATGCAATTAGGAGATCACAATAATTAACCCCGAAAAAGCCAAAGGAAAGCAAACACTAGCAGATTACTATGGTATAAATACACCACTACAACATACAATAGATGGAGATTGATTTAGAGCAGAGGTGGGCAAACTCTGTCCTGGAGGGCCAGTGTCCTGCATAGTTTATCTCCAACACTAATCAAACACACCTGAACATGCTAATCAGTGTATTCGAGATAACTAGAAATCTATAAGCAGGTATGTTTGACTAGAGTTGGAGCTAAACTGTGCAGGACACCGGCCCTCCAGGACTGAGTTTGCCCACCACTGACTTAGAGTGTCACTTACCTGTTGAGATGGGGTAAGTGACAAGTGGGATGAGTTTTTATATATATATATATATATATATATATATATATATATATATATATATATATATATATATATATATATATATATATATATATATATATATACACACACACACACACACACACACACACACACATATATATACATACATACACACACACACACACACACACACACACACACACACACATATATATATGTACAGTATATACACACATATATACAGTATATTAGAATATATATATACAGTATATATATATATATATATATATATATATATATTAGAATATTTCTCAAATGGTGGTTAACAGAGCAAGGAAATTATTACAGTATCTTTTGGAGTTTTAAATTTTTTTAAAAACAATTTTAAGGTCAATATTATTTTTATTTTATCTTGAAAAATATCTAGTCAAATATTATTTATTGTCATTTTATTAAAGAATTCAGTTATTAGAAATGAGTTGATTACAACTATTATTTTTAGAAATGTGTTGAATAAATCTTCTCTCTGGTAAACAGAAATTGGAGAGAAATATATACAAGGGCGGCTAATAATTCTGACTTCAACTGTATGTATATTCTCATCTCACTCATCTCTTTCTATCTCTCCATCTGCACGACAGGTCATTTCCATAAGGTAAACATTGGCTCGCTGACTAGTCCACTACTTTTCTGGATGACTAGAGAGAACGAGTAGCCGTGCAAGGCCCTAGATAAACAACTGCAACACAAAACACAAATTCAGTGACCGGTCACGCAAACACACACTCTCTGATGACTGACTGTAATTACAGGACAATGGCGAAGGTGAGTGTGAATGAACACACACACATACACGTGCACAATGAGACTCAATGAGTGCGAGGAAAGCCTTTGTTGAGCTCACAATACAGCTGATGTGTGTATGAGTATGTGACAGAGAGAGAGAGAGAGAGAGAGAGAGGTTAAAGGGTTAATGTTGGCTAGTAGATATCCGGTTTTTCAATAAATTGTTGCAGTATCTAATAGCTGATTTAATAACCATGATGAAACAGTAATATTATTTGAAGATTCCCCAAAAAGAAAACTGTGGAGATTCATTAAAACAAATAATTTAGGAGATTAAGATCAAGATGTCAGTCAATTTTTGAACAATAATAATCTCAAAATTAAATATTACCCAATTGCTTAATAAGTCTGACACATTTTGTGCATGCAGATTTTATAATTAATCAACAAATAACCATAAAATAAATAAATATATAAATACATTAAATAAATAAAGATACAATAGAATAAGATAGAATAGGATGGGATACGATACATTGGGATGGGATACAATAGGATGGTATACGATGGGATGGGATACGATACAATGGGATGGAATACGATACAATGGGATAGGATACGATACAACGGGATGGGATACGATATGATAAGATACAATGGGATGGGAAATGATGGGATGGGATTTGATACGATTTGTTGAGATGGGATGGGATACGATAGGATAGGATGGGAAGCGATAGGATGGGATGGGATACGGTGGGATATGATACATTGGGATGTGATACAATGGGATAGGATGGGATAAAATACGATGGGATGGGATACAATATGATACAATGGGAAGGGAAATGATACGATACAATGCGATGGGATAGGATATGATACGATACAATTAGATGGGATACGATACGATGGGATGAAATACGATACGATGGAATGGGATACGATACGATGGGGTATGATACGATACAATGGGATACAATGTGATGGGATGGAATACGATACGATGAGGTACGATACGATGGGATGGAATACGATACAATGAGATACGATACAATGGAATACGATACGATGGGATGGGATACCATACTATGGGATGGCATACGATGGGATGGGATATGATACCATGGGATGGAATACAATGTGATAGGATACGATACAATTAGATGGGATATGATACGATGGGATGGAATACGATACGATGAGGTGTGATACGATGGGATACGATACGATGGGATGGGATACCATACTATGGAATGGCATACGATGGGATGGGATATGATACGATGGGATAGAATACAATGTGATGGGATACGATACGATACAATGGGATGGGATACGATGGGATGGAATACGATACGATGGGGTACTATACAATGGGATACGATGGGATGGGATACCATACTATGGGATGGTATACGATGGGATGGGATATGATACGATGGGATAGGATACATTGTGATGGGATATGATACGATACAATGGGATGGAATACGATGGGATGGAATACGATACGATGGGGTACTATACAATGGGATACGATGGGATGGGATACCATACTATGGGATGGTATACGATGGGATGGGATATGATACGATGGGATAGGATACATTGTGATGGGATATGATACGATACAATGGGATGGGATACGATGGGATGGAATACGATACGATGGGGTACTATACAATGGGATACGATGGGATGGGATACCATACTATGGGATGGTATACGATGGGATGGGATATGATACGATGGGATAGGATACATTGTGATGGGATATGATACGATACAATGGGATGGAATACGATGGGATGGAATACGATACGATGGGGTACGATACAATGGGATACGATGGGATGGGATACGATACAATGGGATACAATGGGATGGGATGGGATGGGATACGATGGGATACCATACTATGGGATGACATACGATGGGATGGGATACGATGGGATACAATGTGATGGGATGGGATACGATATGATGGGATACCATATGATGGGATGGGATACAATACGATACAATGGGATGGGATACGATACAATACGATGGGATGGGATACGGTGGGATATGATACAATACGATACGATGGGATACAATGGGATATGATACGATGGGATGGGATACAATGGGATGAGATACAATACAATATGATGGGATACTTTGGGATGAGATACAATACAATGAATAAATTAATCAAATTCTAAAATAAATAATGATATATGAGCAATCAAGTAGTCAAATAGATAAATGATCTAAAATATATAAATGTATAAATACATTCATAAATAAATACAAGCAACAATTTAAGAGCATTTCTCCTTAAAGCAAACCAACTAATTTATAAATAATTAAAATGAATTATTGAATAAATGAACAAAAAGTTAAATAAAATAAATAAAAAAACAATGTAAAATTAAATTAAATTAAATTAAATTAAATTAAATTAAATTAAATTAAATTAAATTAAATTAAATTAAATTAAAATTAAATGTGATTAGAGTAGACTGTTCTAGAGCCCGGCACACTTTTTACTTAAAAGCGATGCATTAAGAATTCATCAAAAGCAGCAGTAAAAACATTTATAGTTATTTCTATTTAAATAATAAATAAATAATAAATACTTTCTAGCAAATCAAATAATCTTTGATTTTTTTTTTTTTCAAAAACATTAATTAATAAAACACGAAGTGTGTTTAACAGTTTCCAACATTGATAATAATAATTAAAAATACTTCATGATCATCAAATTAGCATACTGGATTTACTGGACACGTGAAATTCCGCTTGAAATCACAAGATTAAGTCACATTTTGAAACGCATTTAAAAACAAGTCTGCTGTTCTCAGTTCCAATCTTTCATTATTTTTGTTATTTTTCCGGGATCAAACAAACGAAGCATGATTGCACAGAAAACACTTTTCCAAAACAAATTTTAAAAAAAGTGCCATCACCAAACTTTTTAACCCGTAAAAACTGAACCTGCTTTCTGCATTGGTATTTGAGAAATGTTTGATATGGCAGCTCTCTCTCTCTCTGTGTCAGTATTAGTGTGTTCTGTCAGTGTGTGTGTCTCATTAAGTGCTGTCCAGCATTAGTTCTGTCAGTTCAGGACAGGTGCAGTGGTAATGAGAGGCTAACACTGCATGCTTCCCATTATAGTACGCTTAATCCAGCCGCAGCCAGTGTGTAAGTGTGTGTGTGTGTGGTGAGTGTGGTGCAGCTGGGGGTAAGAATGTGTGTATGTGTGTGTTTATAAATGGGTTGTATATGTTTGTGGAGCCTGAAGAGAGAAAGAGTTGTTTGTGTTTCGTGGCACTGTGATTGCAACTGTGTTTGCGTTATTCTCAAAACGTACACTTTAATGGCAGTTCTGTGTTTGTGTCTTACGCTGCCGGCTTAGGAGTAAACTTAAATAAATAATGGGGGAAATTTATATTGTAGGGTTTTTTAAATAAGCACAAACATTGTTAGTTAGCATCATCATCATCATCGTCCACTTTAAAAGCTTGGAAAGTAGACAAGTGGAAATGAAAAGTGAAGCAGCTGGAGATTTATAGAGGACTACAGACATGGCCAAAGAAAGAGACAGTCTCTTCATATAAAACCTAAAGAAGAAGCACTAGAGAAAAGTACAAACGTACAAAACAACAAGTACATGTAAAAAATAGATTTTTAAAATAGAACAATCGATAGATAGATAGAATGATAAATAGAACAACGGATGGATGGATGGATGGATGGATGGATGGATGGATGGATGGATGGATGGATGGATGGATGGATGGATGGATGGATGGATGGATGGATGGATGGATGGATGGATGGATGGATGGATGGATGGATGGATGGATGGATGGATGGATGGATGGATGGATGGATGGATGGATGGAACGATAGACAGGATGATAAATAGTACGATAGATCGATAGATAGAACGATAGATAGAACGATAGTTCGAATGATAGATAGAACGATAGATCGATAGATAGAATGATAAATAGAATGATAGATCGATAGATAGAACGATAGATAGAACGATAGATCGATAGATAGAACGATAGATAGAACGATAGATCGATAGATAGAATGATAGATAGAACGATAGATCGATAGATAGATAGAACGATAGATAGATCGATAGATAGAATGATAAATTGGATGGATGGATGGATGGATGGATGGATGGATGGATGGATGGATGGATGGATGGATGGAACGATAGACAGGATGATAAATAGTACGATAGATCGATAGATAGAACGATAGTTCGAATGATAGATAGAACGATAGATCGATAGAATGATAAATAGAACGATAGATCGATAGATAGAACGATAGATAGAACGATAGATCGATAGATAGATAGAACGATAGATAGAACGATAGATAGATCGATAGATAGAATGATAAATTGGATGGATGGATGGATGGATGGATGGACAGGATGATAGATAGAACGATAGATAGAACGATAGAATGATAGATAGAACGATAGATAGATAGAACGATAGATAGATAGAACGATAGAACGATAGATAGATAGATAGATAGATAGATAGATAGATAGATAGATAGATAGATAGATAGATAGATAGATAGAATGATAGAATGATAGAATGACAGACAGACAGATAGGACAATGATAGATAGAACGACAGAACGATGGATGGATGGATGGATGGATGGATGGATGGATGGATGGATGGATGGATGGATGGATGGATGGATGGATGGATGGATGGATGGATGGATGGATGGATGGAATGATAAATAGAACAATAGACAGGATGATAAATAGAACGATAGATGGATGGATCGATAGACAGGATGATAGATAGAGAGAGAGAGAGAGAGAGAGAGAGAGATAGATAGATAGATAGATAGATAGATAGATAGATAGATAGATAGATAGATAGATAGATAGATAGATAGATAGATAGATAGATAGATAGATAGATAGATAGATAGATAGATAGATAGAATGACAGACGGACAGATAGGACAATGATAGATAGAACGACAGAACGATAGATGGATGGATGGATCGATAGACAGGATGATAGAGCGAGCGAGCGTGATTGATTGATTGATAGATAGATAGATAGATAGATAGATAGATAGAATGACAGACGGACAGATAGGACAATGATAGATAGAACGACAGAACGATAGATGGATGGATGGATCGATAGACAGGATGATAGAGCGAGCGAGCGTGATTGATTGATTGATTGATTGATTGATTGATTGATTGATTGATTGATTGATTGATAGATTGATAGATTGATAGATTGATAGATAGATAGATAGATAGATAGATAGATAGATAGATAGATAGATTGATTGATTGATTGATTGATTGATTGATTGATTGATTGATTGATTGATTGATTGATTGATTGATAGACTGTCATCATGACAAAGAGAAAATAAATCAGTTATTAGAGATGAGTTATTAAAACTATTATGATTAGAAATGTGTTGAAAAACTCTTCTCTCTGTTAAACAGAAATTGGGGGGAAAATATACAGGATGGCAAATAATTCTGACTTTATATAATTTACTTTAAAAAGTGAGTAAACCCCCCCCCAGTAAAGTCAGTAGATTGTTTTAAAAGCAACAGGTTTACTCCCTTATTTTAAGTAAAGTCAACTAATGGTTTTTTACAGTGTGTACAGTGTAGACTCTTCCTCCGTCTTGTCTTTGGAACCAGAGTTTCTCTCCAGAGCGCAGAGATATAAATCCAGCTCACGCTTCTCTCCTGACCTCATTTGACTGTGCTGGCCTGCGTGTTTGCTCAGGTCTCTGACACCTGTGTGAAGGTGTACGCGCACTAAAACATAAATAAAAAGAGCTGGCGCGATTACTCTTCTGCAAACACACCAAGGGCTAATTATGCGGCTTCTTGATTTCTGCAGATGCTGCCTTTGCACACATGCATCTGATCTGAGCCATTCAGTACAAAGAAACGGCATGTAACTCTTTTAACTAAAAAGTATTTTCATGTATACTCTGCTGCGCATATTGGTATACAATTGAAGTACAATTTTTCTTTTTTAAATATTTTGCAAATAATGTTTAACAGAGAAAGAAATGTTCACAGTATTTCCTATAACATTTTTTCTTCTAGAGAAAGTCTTATTTGTTTTATTTCGGCTAGGATAAAAGCAGTTTTTAATTTTTTTAAAACCATTTAAGGTCAATATTATTAGCCCCCTTAAGCAATATTTTTTTGAATGTCTACAGAACAAACTGTCGTTATACAATGACTTGCCTAATTGACCTAATTAACCTAGTTAAGCCTTTAAGTGTCACTTTAAGCTGATTACTAGTATCTTGAAAAATATGTAGTAAAATATTATTTATGGTCATCATAGCAAAGATAAAAAAAATCAGTTATTAGAAATGAGTTATTAAAACTATTATGTTTAGAAATATCTTCTTTCCATTAAACAGAAATATACAGGAGGGCTAATAATTCTGACTTTAACTGTACATATTTATGAAGAACACTTTCTGGTTGGAGTCTTTCTGGTTGGTACATCGATTAACCAATTTCACTATTAACAGCGCTTTAATTCATTACGGTTAATTAATCGTAAAGGCTTTTCAACACCGCATTTCTGCACGAAACAAAACTGCTGCAACTAAAAGTTATGCCAACTCTTCGGTAGTTTAAAGCTCAGAGCTTGTACAGCGAGGCTAATACCCACACACACTGGATTAACTATAACTGAGGCTATTAACTAAGGGCCGTTCACATATTGTGTCTTTTGCGTGAGCAAGTTAGTTCCAATGGAGGCGCGTGGCTTGCATGCGCATATTGAAAGAGTCACACTTATGCTTTCTAGGCGCACCTAGTTGAAAGAATTCTGTGAGTTCACCGTGAGTCAATTAACAAGAACTGGACTGATCATACTTCATTGCTTCCCCTACCATTATATAAGGGGGTGCCCAGCCCTCCCAACGGCTTTCCCCGCCCCCCCCCTGAAGTCAAGTTAATTATATTTTATATACAGCGCCAGATCACGACTTCTTTTAAAAAACAAGCTAATATGTTATTTACACAAAGGCATGTGATTTCTATCTCTACATGGTCGCGCGGTTACAAATTAATTTTAATTTACAAATTTAATGCAGGTGCAGCTATTGTATTTCCACTGTTTGAGCTGCTGTGACACATTCACCGCTATCTAGCATCTCATCCAACCTTGACCTCTTCCAGAAGGACCGCAAGTCTCCCGCATTTTTTTACCGGCCCCGTGATCCCCAAAAATGAGTTAAAATATTCGGAATCATGGCGACGAGAGTGAATGAACAGATCGTGAGAGGCACAGTAATGGTCTAAACATTACATTTCTTAGGTTAAATGATTAGAGAAGTAAAGATATCGCGAGTGCAAATCCTCTCTCTCTCTCTCTCTCTCTCTCTCTCTCTCTCTCATTGAGTGATCTGCTGTCAATAGTTGGAGACGAGCAAAATATTTGACTGGTCCTGCATGTATTTAGGCCTATTCACATATAACAACTGAAAGTTCTGTGTTGACAATATTGCAAATTCACTAAAAGCTGGCTGGAATTATTAGATAAATAAAACTTTACTTTTTAATATGAATATTTAATAATATAAATTCTTGTAATACACTCATTGCTATAAACAGTAGTTTATAGGCCTGCTTTCTTTTAGTAAAGATGTATTAGATTTATAGGTGTTCATTTTAACTTCTTATGCATCAAATGTGGACTCCAAACTTGTTCTTGATTGAGACATGTTGAACTCTTTTTTTCATCATTTGCATTGTTTCCAAATAACATTGTAATTTTTCATAACAATTTTTATATCTGTGTTATATTATTATCTGTGGCGGTTCATTCCGCTGTGGCAACCCCTGATAAATAATGGACTAAGCCAGAGTAAAATGGATGAATTATTTTCTGTGAAGCTGCTTCTGACCATGACATGTTCACACCTAAATGGTTATAAGAAACGTGTTTAAGGTATTACATGCAGCATCCTTGATTTATTCTAAAGGAAGATCTTCGCTTAAGGTTCATACTTAGAGGGAAAATGTGCTCAATAAATTATAAAGCTTGAGGCATTAGAATCGGTACTCGGTATCAGCTGATCACCATGACATGGAATCGGTACTCAATATCAGCTGCAAAACTCCTGATCGGAGCATCCCTAGCTTTGACCCAACTTGGATGTGAGAGCAGCAATACTCCCCCTGGCTGTACAAGACTGACCTTGGTAAGTCAGTAAATACACCCTTAGGAAAAGTATACTAAAGTAAAGGTCAAGTATAAAGTAAGTAAAGTATAAAAGTTTACTTTATTTAGAAAGTAAATAAGCCCATTAAAATACACTGCAGTGACAAAAGCTGCACACTTTGAGGATAAAAATGATATAAAAATAAATGTACATTTTTGGCTTGTACGCTTGTACAGTTCAAATAATTGTTCAGTTTTTTACTGCGGTCATTAAAAGAAACAAATTAACATCATGACTCCTTGTGTCGGTGGCAGTCTGAACAGCCACACCGCGCCGCACAATTAATATTAATTACAATTAATAATTAATGAATGCATAATAATCCTGATAACTGTGAAACCGTGATTATTCCCCAGACTATAATTGTACAACCAAATCCCATAATCATTGCATCCCTATTGGTACATGTGTGTATTTAACCAATGCAGTGTTGTTTTAATTTTTTGTTTAAATTTTTTTACCTCTACACTTGTTTTGTTTATGTTGTCAGGCTCAAATTCATATCAGGATTCCCAGCGGGCACCTTAATGTCAAAACGACATCAAAAAACATGTCAAAAATGCAAATCAATTTGATGTCAATTGACTACCTTTGATGTCAAATTGGCATCTAACAGTGGCGTCAAGAAGCATGCCAAAAACTGATTACAGGATTGTCCTTTGATCAATACTTAATGGCAATGTTGGATGTCAATTTAATGTCGTTTTGACATCAAGATAGTTTACATGCATTGTAGGGATACACAACTTGTATACATTTGGAATTGAAGTTTTTAGATGAATACAAATTCTTACATTACAATACTTTTGTGTCATTATTTCAGTGGTCAAAAGGTGTGGATGTCAAATGGACATCAAAGTTCATTCATTCATTCATTCATTCATTCATTCATTGATTTTCTTTTCAGCTTAGTCCCTTTATTAATCCGGGGTCGCCACAGCGGCATGAACCGCCAACTTATCCAGCATATGTTTTACGCAGCGGATGCCCTTCCAGCCGCAACCCATCACTGGGAAAGACAAAGTTTTGACATCAAATTTATTAGCATTTTTTAACATCATGCTTTAGTTTATGACAACTTTTTATTTTCTATTGGTCCATCAGACTGCAGAAGAGTCAAGCTTTAAACAGGAAAATTATCCTTTTTTTTTTTGGATTTTTAAGTGAGATGCTGGTCTAATCTGATTCAATGATCTATGCTACGCTAAGCTAAAAGTACTCCCGGCAGACAAGAAGATCACTCGAATGGATTCAGAAGTGGTGAAACTCAACTGTTAACTCTAGGAAAGTTGTAAAATTAGCTAATTAAAAAAAAAAGTTGAGCGTTCCTTTAACTTATTTTAGGTTTTAAGTTATATAAAGTTTAACTTTAACAAAAAAAAACAGTGCAGTTACAGTTTTCTAAAGAATAAAATATCTAATCTATTATCTTATTTATAAATTACTCAAATTTGTAATGAATCAACTCAGCATTTTTTAAAGTGCTCAGAAATTCGCCCACAGCTGTACTGAAAACGTACTAAATCATGGCTTTAAAACGGAGGTACTTTTCATTTTTTGTGGAAAATCACACCCTGAAACAATCATATCATATTAACTCACTAAAAATGCTGGGTTGTTATAACCCAATGATGGGTTAAATATGAACAATCCCAAACTTTTGGGATAAAAAAAAGATTATTTAAATTACATTTTTAAAATTAAACCAAATGATGAGATTAGTGCAACACGGTGGCTCAGTGGTAGCACTGTTGCCTCACGGCAAGAAGGTCGCTGGTTCGTGTCCCAGCTGGCTCAGTTGGCATTTCTGTGTGGAGTTTGCATGTTCTCCCTGTGTTGGCGTTGGTTTCCTCCGGGTGCTCTGGTTCCCCCACAGTCCAAAGACATGCGCTATAGGTGAACTGAATAAGTAGTGTATGAGTGTGAATGTGAGAGTGTATGGGTGTTTCCCAGTACTGGAAGAGCATCCGTTGTGTGAAACATATGCTAGATAAGTTGGCGGTTCTTTCCGCTGCGGCGACCACTAATGAATAAAGGGACTAAGCCAAAGGAAAATTAATGAATTAAAATTAACCAAATGTTTCCCAGTACTGGGTTGCAGCTGCAAGGGCATCCGCTGTGTAAAACATATGCCGGAATAGTTGGCGGGTTATTCCACTGTGGCAATCCCTGATAATCAGGGACTAAGCTGAATGAAAATGAATTAAATTAACCAAATGATGAGTTTGCCGATGCAACCCAGCATTTTTTAAAGTGAAAAAATGTGATAAAAGGCAAAAAAATGTTAAAGAGGAATCTTAGGTCTCTGGATATAAGAAAAACGCTAGCTTGGTGAGACTGAATCGACATCGGTTAACCAAAACACAACCCTGCTATAATAAACTGAAAAGAGCAGCTCAGCCGGAAAAATGAACTGTCATAATTTATGACAATTCTATATCATTACAAACCACATCATCAGTGCAGACCATTGTATTCAAAAGAGAAAAATATAATAAACAGCTCTTAAAACGTTAAAAGATGGGTGAAATTTTCCGTTAGGAGCTTGTTTGAGAAGCTCAATGCACAATTTGTCCGAGTTGAGGAACAGAGAAGTTTATTCGCCACAGTACCCAAGGGCCTGATCCGGTTTCTTCCGCTGAGCCCTTTGTGGGATTTTACCCAGTACATTCACAGCACTCCGAGTTCCAGTGCTGAAAATCAACAACTGCACAACGACTTCTTTAAACGTTGATGGGGTGTGGTGCCAGAGGACAGAATTCAGGAGTAAAAATGACACGACGGCCCCTGAACGGACTCCACCGATCGCTCAGTGTTGTGTTTCTGAGTTCCTGACTCGCTCAGATAAGATGAACAAAATACCTGAACCCCGCAAGGTGCATTTCAGGAGCATGAGACATTGATCGAAGCGATAATATCTGGCAACCGTACAATTCAGATGCATTCCAGAGGCCTGCGACCGCAGTGTGGGACGACAAGCACAATGCACAGAGTTCCCGAGACAGAACTTGGCAACCCCGAGAGCCTCTAAGTGGGATAATATGGTTAACATTCCTTTGCATCCCCTTAAGAAATCCAATATGTGCATATCAATGCTTCAACCCGAGGCCTTACCTCTCAGATACAATGAAAGAAAACACTCACACTAGGCAGTTAGTGTAATTAGGGCTGGAAATCAAGATTTGGAGGAAAAAGAAAAAAAAACAAGCGCAGGAACAGAATGATTTATGTCTTCTGATGTGCGGCGAACACTGAGAAACTGCTACTGAAACTGCAGAACACCACTGTAAATACAAATGTTGTTTTAGTTGCACCGTGAGCGGTCACAGCCTCAATCGTATCATGCAAAATAATACAAAACACAGTATTTTATTGCAACGTCTCTGCTGATTGCATGCTGCGCCGCTTGTTTGCATTGCAGATTCGGTGAAGGTTTTGCAATGTACACATTCATTATAGCCCATTTGTTTCTTTAAATATTGAATGTAGAGTACACCATATTTACGTAAGATTTGCATGTTTAGAAATCACTTCAAAGATACTGTTTTCAAAAATCTAAAAGTGTATTATAAAAAAGACCCAACGGACATCTTGATGTCAAAACGACATCAAAGAAAACATCAAAAACACAAATCAATTTTATGTCAAATGACTACTTTAATGTCAAAACGACATCAAATTGACATCTAACACGTCAAACAACGATTACACGACTGTCAATTTGATGTTGTTTTGACATCAATGTTGTTTAAATGCAATGAAGACATAACATCCAGAGTAAATTTGCAATTAAAGTAGGGCTATGCGATAAGGGGAAAAGAAACCTATCACAATTTTCTTGAACAATATAGCGATTTCTATCTTAATCGCAATTTTGACACACAGACGTTTTACAGCGTGAATCTGAAACATATTTCCAAAGGAAAACAATTATATCTTTATCAAAGACCTGTGTCTCTAAAACAAAAAATAATAATCACCTAGTAAAGATGTAACATATTAGCTGCGTCCGAAATCGCATACTTCCATATAGTATGCTAAAATCAGTATGCAAGCTGAGTAGTATGTCCAAAATTATAGAATTTGAAAATCAGTATGCGAGAAGTACCCGGATGACCTTGGATGCACGCTACACTATCCCATGGTGCACCGTGAGAGAATTCATGAATGAGAGTGAAGCGATGAAACTGACGTGGGTAGGTCACGTAATCATGACAAATTGGCGAATGTAGTACGTCCAAGTTCCATTCATACTACTCGCATTCATATTGAATAGAACATGCTTTTCTAAAGGCAGAGTAGTAAGTTTAAATTCAAATGCAGTATCTACTGAGTAGTAGGCGGTTTCAGATGCAACCCCAGTCTCTAGAACAGACCTATCGCAAAAAATATATATATATAAAAAATATATATATATATACAATCGAAGTCAGAATTATTAGCCCCCTTTGAATTTGTTTTTCTTTTTTAAATATTTCCCAAATGATGTTTAACAGAGCAAAAATTTCACAGCATGTCTGATAATATTTTTTCTTCTGTAGAAAGTCTTTTTTGTTTTATTTCAACAAGAATAAAAGCAGTTTTTAATTTTTTTAAACACCATTTTAAGGACAAAATTATTAGCCCCTTTAAGCTATTTTTTTTCTGATAGTCTACAGAACAAACCATCGTTATACAATAACTTGCCTAATTACCCTAACCTGCCTAGTTAACCTAATTAACCTAGTTAAGCCTTTAAATGTCACTTTAAGCTGTATAGAAGTGTCTTGAAAAATATCTAGTAAAATATTATTCACTGTCATCATGGCAAAGATAAAATAAATCAGTTATTAGAAATGAGTTATTAAAACTATTATGTTTAGAAATGTGTTGAAAAAAATAAACAGAAATTGGGGGGAAAAAATAAACAGGAGGGCTAATAATTCAAGGGGGCTAATAATTCTGACTTCAACTGTATGTTTGTGCGTCTGATAAAATGTCACTAGAACAGACCTATGACAAAACAAATAGACTATACTTGACCGCATATCAGAAGTAGTTGCGTATAGTGTTGTACGTGTCCACAGATTTTTTTTTTTTTGCCATGCGTAGATCATAGATCACCTCTTTGTGAATCTGCTGTGGAATAGGCCATTCGCATATTATGTCTTTTGCACGCACAAGAGCCTTATTTCCAATGGAGGTGCGCAGTTTGACCATGCATATTGGGAGCGGCTTGCTTGCTTGAATACAACTTGTATCGAAACTGCAGCAATGTTTTGTTAATTTGTCATCTATTGATAAAAAAGTTGATGGTCACTCAGCAACGACAAATGACAAAGGAGCGAAAAGCGCGTTGAAAATGCTGAAGGAAGTGACGCTCCTCGTGCTTTACACACACTTTTTAGATGCAACATGTGACTGACAGGCCTTACAAATTATGTGTGATACATCAGGCAAAGTAATCCCACATCACAGATGTTGACTTTTTTTGGGGAGCACCAATTCCTCCTGTGCTGAACCAAAGAGCATAGAATCACCAAGAGGCGACATTCTAGTGCGATTTGGGAAACAGCCACTAGATGGCGCAGCAGCCATTTGGAATGAAAATTCCAATAAAACAACAGCATATTATAAGTCTGTAAAATAAACTATTAAAAGTGCTGATGATTGTGATAGTAAGTGTTGTATTGTCGTCTTTCAGGTTGTATCTCAGCTTTAACGCTTAAATAGATAAATAAAAAACAAAGCGACATCCCGACAGCAATGAGATCAAATGGGCAGCCGATCGCTTTCACTCCAAAATGGTGGAATCCGGGGCTGTTGCTGGGCGCTGCTGTTGCAATGGAACATTCTATTGAGTGTCGCCTCTTGGTCATTCTAAGCTCTTTGGCTGAACTCATCATCTCTGTTTATGCAGGCTGTTCAGTCTCCTGTTCTCGCGCTTTTTTCAGGCATGCTGCGTTATGAGTAGTTCAAATAGCATACTGCGGGAAAAAATGTACAGAATGTACAGTGATTTAAAAATCATGCATGTTCAAATGATATATCCACAATTTCAATACGACTTAATCGCACAGCCCTAAATTGAAGCTTTCAGATGAAAACAAATGATCTTATTATAATACTTTTTGTATTGATATTTAGGTGGTCAAAAAAGCATCAATGTGTGCATATCAAATGGACGTCAAGGTTTTGACATGTTTTTGATGTCGTTTTAAAACCAAGGTGGCTGCAGGGTTTAACAGAATAGTTCACCCCAAAATAATTTCCTTCATTTATCAGGGGTCACCACAGCGGAATGAACCGCCAACTATTCTAGCACACGTTTTACACAGCGGATGCCCTTCCAGCTGCAACTCAGTAATGGAAAACACCCATACACTATGGCCAATTTCATTCGTTTTCATTTTCGGCTTAGTCCCTTTATTAATCTGGGGTCGCCACAGCGGAATGAACCGCCAACTTACCCAGCACGTTTTACACAGCGGATGTCCTTCCGGCTGCAACCCATCACTTGGAAATATCCATACACACTCATTCCCTACGGACAATTTAGCCAACCCAATTCACCTGTACCTGGACTGTGGGGAAACCGGAGCACCCGGAGGAAACCCACGCGAACACGGGGAGAACATGCAAACTCCACACAGAAACGCCAACTGACCCAGCCGAGGCTCGAACCAGCGACCTTCTTGCTGTGAGGCGACAGCCCTACCTACTGCGCCACTGCATCGCTTATGGCCAATTTAGTTCATCCAATTCACCTATAGCTTCAACACGGGGAGAACATCCAAAACAGATATGCCAACTGGACTCGAACCAATGCCCTTCTTGGTGTGAGGCGACAGTGCTAACCACTGAGCCACCGTGCCGCCCTTACCACAAAATCTCAATTTTATTCTGTTGAAGTCTAAAGAAGAAATTCTGATAAACGCTGAAAACCTGTAACCATTGACTTACATAGTAGGATAAACAAATAAAAGAAGTCAATGGTTACAGGTTTCCATCTTTCTTCACTCAAAAGATGATGAGATGAGGTGAGACAACACAATTCTTGAGTTGTTTGGGGAAAAAACTTAATTGTTTCATGTTCAATCCACTGAAATTTGCAAAAACTAATAAGTTAACTTCTTTTATGTCGTCCCAACACAAATCCATCTTCTTTTGAGTTCAGCAGAAGAAAGAAACTCGAACAGGTTTGGAACAAGTAAAGAGTTTGGTTAAATGATGACAGAACTTTCAGCTTTGGATGAACTATCCCTTTAAAGAAAACCATTATCAGCCCCTTTAGAAATTACACACTTCTTAAAAAACATTTACTAAAGCCTAAAACATTCCATTATGAGGAACCATTTGTGCAATAGAAAGATTCCAATGAACAATCAATGCAAATGAACAACCGTTAAATGGTGGTACGTAACAATGAAATGTTTCGATGATGGTGATAGCACAAAATACTTGGGAAAACAAAACCGCTGATAAAGCATCCGTCTCAACTGTTGGTTACTGCATATTTTAAACCCAAATTCATTATCAGGTCTGTGAATTTTCTGAAAGTGGGCCCCGAGTGCTGTAATATGAGCATCTCTGCCATAGAGTCTGTACACAGAGAAAAACAACCGCTTCCAATGGAGGAGATAAGAACAACATGTTAACATAATAAAAGAAAAAAAAGCCAGCCTCCAAAAGCTCTTTATCGCTCAGGTAAGCTGGCACCGCGTTCATGCTAATGCTCGCGCTCGGTATCTGACCTCTGTTGTCCAACATCTTTTACTGATCCTGATGCATTCCTCCACCGATGATCTCTTTCAATTACCAAACGCTCGTGAATCAACTGATCTGAGGCCAGCGGTAATGAGCCAATGACATCATCGGTGAATTATAAAACACTCATAAACCTCCGCTGCTTGACGGCCCGACTTGAGGGTAACGATAAGCATTGTCCGAACGTTGCCAGATATTGAGCTCATTTAGTCATTCTCTGCGAGCAGACGCTGCAAAAGTGCTAACCCGAACATGACCCAGTTCCTTAGACCGAGTCTGCGTTCGATGCCAAGATCACGATTACATCCCTGCCAAAACATTTCGAGCAAGCCTTTAAATACTGCCCCTCTCTCTTTCCTGTGGTGGGCGGCACTGCTGAAAGGCTGGCATAACTCACAGGGCTGACTGTGCTGCGCCTTCAGGTTCAGGTCTGGATTTTACCACCTCAGTGAAAGCCAGTCTAAACACACATATCATGAGAGTGAGGCTGGACGCTGGCAACGCGCCAGTCACACCACTGCTGCAGAGACGATTCACTGAGGTGATTTTATTGAACAAAAAGACAAGGGATGTGCAATATCTTATCGTTTGCAATATACTGGTAACATTCCGTCCACACTAAAAAAACATGGGTAATGCTTTACTTGAAAGGGGTGTTCATAAGACACCTTAAAATCATCATATAACGCATCATGAATATGAATGAGCTTTTATGCATGCTTAACTACCATTATAGTGCTTTGAAATGTGCATTTTTACTCAATATTTGACGTAATCTCAACCGAAACATGAAGAGAGGGTGGGACATAATGTAGCTCCTCCCCTCTTTTAAAAACAGCCAATAGCGTTTTGTTTTATTACAGCTCTGCCAGTAAGAGTGGTTGAGCTCAGGCACATCAAATGTGAGGAGTCTTGAAGGGGGCGGGGCATGTCAGATATTAGAACGCATTTGATTGGTCAGAAGATTTGATGAGAAACTGAAGTATGAGGTGACGTGAATAAAACCGTTGATCCATTTGGATTACAAGTTTTATTTACAAACTACAATGCAAATTTTGTCACTGATTTGGTGCGCACTAGCTTTTAGATATCGTAAAAATACAATACTGATGGTAACATCTTAAAAACTTTCATGAGACCTTTAAGTGTCATTTTAAATGCAAAGATGGCATTGTTTAAGGTGTCTTTGTTATGACAACTTGACATTATCAAGACAACATACCTTGTCATAAATCTGTCATAAACATGACTGTCATGTCACTTGAGAAATCTGGAATTGGATTGCTGGAAAGGATGCAATCCACGAACCGAACCAATCAGTAACAATAATGACTGTTTTCAAACAAGTCTCCATCTCTCTCTGCCATCGGTTGAACAAATGTCTGCCCCTACTTACGACAACAAATTTGATTTTTATTATGTATTTTATACATGGGTTAAGTGGGTGACACGGTGGCTCAGTGGTTAGCACTGTCGTCTCACAGCAAGAAGGTTGCTGGTTCGAGTCCTGGCTGGGTTAGCTCATCAAAAGATGACGTTTGCCACTTGTCCAAACTACTTAATATTAATGAAATGAGACAACACAATTCTTGAGGGGGAAAAAACCCCATGTTTCATGTTCCACTGAAGTTTACAAAAACTAGTAAGTTAACTTAATTCTTTCATGTCGCCCAACACAAATCGATCTACTTTTGAGTTCAACAGAAGAAAAAACCTCAAACAGGTTTGGAACAAGAGTTTGGTTAAATGATGTCAGTTTTCACTTTTGGGTGAACTATCCCTTTAAAGAAAACCATTTTCTAGATCGCTAGAAAGGGTGAAATTGATAAACCGAACAAATCTGTAACAATAATGACTGTTTTCAAACAGGTTTTCATTCTCTCTGCCATCGGTTAAACAAATGCCTGCCCCTTTTTCATTATGTATTTTATAAATGGGTTAAAAACTGCCAAATTTGGGCGACACGGTGGCTCAGTGGTTGGCACTGTCGCCTCACAGCAAGAAGTTCGCTGGTTCGAGTCCCGGCTGGGTCAGTTGGCATTTCTGTGTGGAGTTTGCATGTTCTCCCCGTGTTGGCGTGGGTTTCCTCCACAGTCCAAAGACAAGCGCTAGAGGGGAATTGAATAAACTAAATTGGCCGAAGTGTAAGAGTGTGTGAATGAGTGCGTATGGATGTTACCCAGTTCTGGGTTCCAGCTGCAAGGGCATCCGTTGTGTCAAACATATGCTGGATTAGTTGGCGGTTCATTCCGCTGTGGGGACCGCTGATGAATAAAGGGACTAAGCGGAAGGAAAATGAATGAATGAATGAATGAACTGTCCAATGCATTATTAAGAACTGGAAGTATAGTAGGGAACCATCATTTTTGAGGAAGAAATATGAATGATCAAGATTGCCAATCAATCACTCACGGCTATGTTTATAACCGAAAGTAACAGCATTTCCACACATAATGCAAAAGGAAGTCAAGGAATTGGGGTCAAATAGATGTGTAGCCTTAATTTAAGCCCAATAAGTAAAACTAATTTGGAAGGAAAAGGCTTCAATTTGCTAGGGAGTATAATGATTGGCCTGTAGAGCAATGGAGAACAGTCCTGTCTGATGTGTGCACTGTTTTGGTACACACTAGCTTAAAGATATCCTAAAAATAACAATACTTATACTAACATCTAAAAAAATATATATATATTTTAATTTCATGGGACCTTTAAGTGTCATTCACTCAGTTACGTCGTTTTAAATACAAAGATGGTTTCAGATGTCTTTCTTATGACAACTTGACATTACCAAGACAACATACCTTATCATAAATCTGTCATAAACATGACTGTCATGTCACCTGAATAGTTGAATGGCTAGAAAGGGTGCAATCCATGAATCGAACCAATCTGTAACAATAATGACTGTTTTCAAACAAGTCTCCATCTCTCTCGGCCATCGGTCGAACAATTTCCCACCCCCGACTTATGACAACAACTTTGTTTATTTTTATTATGTATTTTATATACTGTATGAGTTAAGAACTGCCCAATGCATTAATAAAAGCTGGTAGTAGAGAACCATCATCTTTGAGGAAGAAATATGAATGATCAAGATCGGCAATCAATCACTCACGGCTATGTTTATAATTGAAACTAACAGCATTTCCACACATAATGCAAAGGGAAGTCAAGGGATTGGGGTCGAAACAGATGTGTAGCCTTAATTTAAGCCCAATCAGTGAGGCTAACTTGGACAGAAAAGGCTTTAATTTGCTAGGGGGCATAATGATTGGACTCTAGAGCAATGGAGAAAGGTCATGTGGTCTGATGAGTCCAGATTTAACCCATCCCAGAGTGATGGCGCATTAGGGTAAGAAGAGATAGATGGACACTCATCATGCGCTGACTATAAAAGCATGTGAGGCCAGTGCTGTGATCTGAGGATGCTGCAGCTGGTTAGGTCGAGATTCAGAAATGTTATGAGCCCAAAAAATAAAATCAGCTGACCACCTGAATATACTGAATGACCAGGTTATTCCATCAATTAATTTTTTTCTTCCCTGACAAATGACAATAGTAGGATTCACCAGCTTCAAATTGTGAAAGAGTGGTTTAAGGAGCACGAGATATCATTTTTACACATGGACTGGCCACCACAGAGTCCAGACCTTAACCTTATTGAGAATCTGGGACGTGCTGAAGAAGATTTTGTGCAGTGGTCTGACTCTATTATCATCTATACAAGATTTTGCCAAAGAATGCAGCTCTGAACGAAAATAAATGTTGTGACACGGCAGAAGCATATTGAAGTGCTGCTGATGCGAATGCATGCCATTATAAAAGCTAAAGGCAATGCAATAAAATATTAGAATGTGTGACTTTTTTGGACAGGCTGCGGACAGATGAATGTATAGATGGAGCCATGGTGTCCTAATTTAATAACAAATTAATCTATTGACAGCCCTAATATAAATATTTAAAACACACAGATGAATTATTTGAATATTTCAGCATCTGAACTGCACTCTCCACCGCATCTGAAAGAGCTGCAGTTCAGCTGTAAATCCTTCCAACTTTTATTGACAGCTCTTTGTTTTCTAAGTTTAGCTGGGCCATAACACTGACAGCAGTCATCTGTTTACAGATGTGCTCTGATTAACTCACTTACATAAACAGAAATCACAATTCATCATTTTAATTGGCACAACCTGCAGTAGTTTACCAACAAATCTGCTTTGGGTTGCCTGGAGAGATTTGCCTCCTGTGGTGATGTTGTTGTTTTGACGAATTGTGAATTCTATACTTCCAGAAAAGAGAGAAGAAAATAAACAGCTGCGCATTATTTGCCAATTGCACATCAACTGTGATTATATTTTGTGTCTGCAGATTTTGGCGTATATTTTAAAAACACTTTGACAGAAACTGCCAAGAGGCGTCTGAACACATCTCAGTTTGTCTGAGAACTTCACAGAGATTGAGATTTATGAATATGCATGCAGTAAGTGCAAACAGTATCTGGTGATCCGACTTGCTGTCTACATAGGGACTGAATTGAAATGGAACCTCATAAGTAGGCCCACACGGAATCTGCGCACGCAGAATTCCACAGATTTCTAGCCTATCATTGAGTCTGTTTATTTACTTGTGTAAATGTGTGTAAATTTATATTTGTTCAGTTTTTAGATTAATTTACGTAATATTATTGACTAATATGAAAATATTCATATGACGTATTTACATCACAGTTTGTAAAGTCATATTTTCTGTCTTTTAGTAGATCTATTATATGAGAGACTTGCTTTGTTTACCAAATAAAGTGGATCTAATTGGATTAGCATTGTAAACATTAAATAAGAGTTAAAAAGGTACTACTTTTTATTTCGTATATTAAGGTTTTAGTTATAATATTCCCAAAATAATTCTGCATAAATCTGCACATTTTTAACACAATTCTGAGCAGAAATAGCAAAAAATGTCCGCAGATTCCGTCTGACCCTACTCATAAGTCACTGATTTGGAGAACTCTGTATGGACACAGGGTTTCTGCTGGTTCAATAAAAGTCAAATTTAAGCCTTTTTAAGACAATTATGAATGAAATTTTATAATCTTTTATAATCTACTATATTTCCTTAGAATTCCATGTTTACATCTCAAAATTCTGACTTTTTCATATTGGAATTTCAAGTTTATTTCTCAAAATTTAGACATTCCACCCCCCTCCTCTTTGATATGAGACTTTTCATATTGGACTTCTCAAAATTCAGACATGTTTTTCCAGAATTGCTCTCTACTGCATAATTATTTATCTCTCATAATTTAGATTTTTTGTTCTTTATATTCTTTTATTATCTATTATATTATCTTAGAATGTCATGTTTACATATCAAAATCCAGACTTTTTCACATTGGAATTCCAAGTTTGTTCCTTATACAGGACTAAACGTGCAGGATTTTTTTCTACTGGTCATTGGTTGGTCTAACGCAGGGCTGAATTGTGCCGGAACACGCCGGATCCGGAGCCTCTGAAATCTGATCTGGCACCTCATCTTACCGATCCCCGCCCGCTGTTCACTTTCACTTTCTTCCGCGACTCCCCAACCCTCTTTACTTTTGTTCACTACACCCCTCCGCCATCCACTGCCCCCGCCATCCCCCACCACCCCGCCCTTTCGTCCATGACAACCCCCACCCCACCCCGCTCTCCACTTTCGTGCGCGACACCTCTACATCCTCGGGTAATATGCCGGATCCGGTAGCCTGATCTGTTCAGGGACCTCGCAATTCACAAATTAAGCACTTGTCTGGTGGAAAAGATTTTTTACTTGCCCCATCAAATAAAGACCTACAACACAATATTTCAGTGAATTTAAGACTTTTTAAGAATAATGTCAGCTGACCACCTGAATATACTGAATTACCAGATTATCTTATCGATGGATTTTTTTCTTCCCTGACAAACAATAATGGTAGGATTCACCGACCTCAAATTCTGAAAGAGTGGTCAAGGAGCATGAGGCATCATTTTTACAATTGAACTGGCCACCACAAAGTCCAGACCTTAACCCTGTTGAGAATCAAAATTCTAAAGAATCTAAAGAATCTTAATTTTTTAAGAATTTTTACTAAAATTTAGTTTTTTTAATTTGTTTTTGAGACTTTTTAAGACCCCACAAACACCATGTAGACATTCAAGATGAAGAGAAACTAGGGTTGGGCGATGTCGACCAATTTGGCATCGTACAATGTCTAATGTGAAACACCGCGATGGACGATGGCATTGTCGTCGTTGTCGGCGATGAATTAATTATTTATAAATAGCTAATTAATTCATAATGAATTATTTGTAGCCTACCGTTTAAACTACCTGACCCACATGGTCGTTGTTTTACCAATAACCAAATCATAAATTCATTCATTCATTTTCTTTTCTTATTAATCTGGGGTCGCCACAGCGGAATGAACCGCCAACTTATCCAGCATATGTTTTACACAGCGGATGCCCTTCCAGCTGCAACCCATCACTGGGAAACACCCATACACCCTCATGCCCACACACATACACTACGGACAATTTTAGCATACCCAATTCAGCTGTACCGCATGTCTTATATAATGGCGTCGACAAACTTGGTTGGTAAAAAAAGGTGCACGACCAACAAGAACCAGCCAACAGTATCTGAGGTTTTGGCTAAAATGACTAAGTACAAGCGTGAAAGTGAAAGATTAAAGCAGTGTACTGATGCTGTGACACGTTACCTGATAAATTCAAAACACAGAAGAGTCGTTAGATAGAGACAAGGTTAATTAAATATCACGTTTAATAACTATAGTGAGACGCGATCTAGCGGTACATCCTTGATAAACTGTCCGAGGTGCACTGCTCTCTGGGGTTTTGTGATCAAAGCACCCGCTGACTGCCTGGAGCTCAGACATGCGCATATGCTGCAGCGCATGACAGAGTGTGTGTGTGTGTGTATGTTTATATGTGTGGTCACGTATGTTTTCAGCAATATAGTGTGGAAGGAGGGCTTTTCAGGAAATGCTAGGTGGACGTGGATAGTTTTCATTTTAAGACGTATTAGTGTAAACGAGGCCTGAGTGTGTATTTTTCATGAGCGGGTTGCTGCTGCGATAGGGGTGGGGCGGAAGATCGCGATGCCGGCTCAGCATCGTGATGTCTATTTGGATGATGGCATCGTCTATCGACCCAACCCTAATAGAAATGCACACAAATATTAAATAAATAATACGTTTTTAACAGTTTTAGTGTTAGAGTGTGGTTTTTGATGCCTTAAAAATGCTGGATAAGTTGACAGCTCATTAGGTTTGGGAACAGAGCAAGAATGTGAGCAAGAGAAACCATTCTAGCATGTAAATGTTCCCAATAAGGAAACAGGCACCACTTCTCCTGCGCCCATTTATAACACCCTACAACAAAATAAACATCTGTTGAACACAGGGGGATTATGGGTAACTTTTACTCAGGTCTCGTTCCTGTCGAAGCTGCACAGCGTGATTAGTTTAACGTGTTAAAATACACACATATGCACACACGTCTCCATCGCTGGATCGCTGCCAGCCATTCTTCTAAATAACCCTCTATGGCCGCCGCGGTCCGTAAGTCAATAAACATCACCTCCTCCACGCCTTTAAAAACCACCATCCCTCACTGAACTCGTTTAAAAACCGCCATCGCTCTCTCCAATCACTTCAAAACCACCATCCCTCCCTTCTCACCACATTCCTCCCTAAATCCACAAAGTGACGGGGACACTGACGCTAATCTGCAAGCAGCCTTACTAACTGATCTGAGAACAGCTCAAATTCAATGGTTTGAACTGATCGTCAACTAAACATTGATTTTAAACTTTATACACTGTTAAAAATAAAAGGTTCTATTGAAATAGATAGGATTTAATTACTTTTTCACCCCTTGAAATCCCATGTTTACATCCCAAAATTCTGACTTTTTCATATTGGAACACCAAGTTTACTTCTCAAAATTCAGACTTTTTTTTCCTCCCCCGCATAACTGTTTAAATCTCACAATTATTTTTTGTTCTTTGTATTCAGTCTTTTATAATCGACTATATTTTCTCAGAATTCTATGTTTATTTCTCAAAATTCAGACTTTTTCATATTGGAATTCCAAGTTTATTTCTCAAAATAAGATTTTTTTTCCCAGAATTTTCTTCCCCCTAATTGTTTAAAACTGACAATTTTGGTTTTTGTTCTTTGTATTCAGAGCCTTTTATTAATCTACTATATTTCCTCAGAATTCCAAGTTTACTTCTCAAAATTTTGCTATTTTTCCAGTTGCCCACCTCATAATTGTTTAGATCTCATAATTTTGGTTTTTGTTCTTTGTCTGAGTCTTTTTAAAATCTTTTATAGGTCCTCAGAATTCCATGTTTACGTCTCAACATTCTGACTTTTTTTGGAACTGAATTTTCATTGAGCAATTTCTGTTCTCAGAATGTTTAAAAATCACAAATTTCTTCGATTTTTCCTTGAATTCTGAGTTTACATCTAGTCTGTTTTTAATCAACTTTATGTCCTCAGAATTTCATGTTTACTTCTCAAAATTCAGTCTTTTTCATATCGGAATTCCAAGTTTATTTCTCAAAATTCTGACTTTTTCTGGAATTTTTACCCCCTAATAATTGTTTATATCTCATAATTCTGAATTTTGTTTACAATTCTGAATTCTGAGTTTACATCTCATCTCTTTTTAATCTACTGTATTTCCTCCGAATTCCATGTTTACTTCTCAAAATTCAGACTTTTTCATATTGGAAGTTTTCTTCTCAAAATTCATTTTTTGCCAGGTTTCTCCCCTTCATAGTTGTTTATATCTCACAATTTTGGTTTTTGTTCTTTGTATTCTGAGTCTTTGTTTAATCTACTTTATTTCCTCTGAATAACATGTCTACATCTCAAAATTCAGACTTTTTCGTATTGGTATTGCAAGTTTATTTCTCAGAACAATTTCACAATTATGAGGTTTTTTTTTTCTTTGAATTCTGAGTTTACATCTCATCTCTTTTTAATCTACTATATTTCTTCAGAATTCCATGTTTACTTCTTAAAATTCAGACATTTTTTCCCCTCATAATTGTTTATATCTCACAGTTTTGGTTTTTGTTCTTTTGTATTCTGATTTTATAATCTACTACTGTATTTCCTCAGAATTCCAAGTTTACATCTCAAAATTCAGACCTTTTTTCAAGATGTTTTTCTCCCACTCATAAGATTTTTGTTCTTTGAATTTAAAGTTTATGTCACATGTATTTTTAATCTACATTATTTCCTTAGAATTCCATGTTTACATCTCAAAATTCAGACTTTTTCATATTGGAGTTTTATTTTTGAGAAAGTTTATTTCTTAAAAAAACATTTTCCCACCTCATAATTGTTTATATCTTACTATTATAAGTTTTTTATCTATGAATTCTGAGTTTATGTCTCAGGTCTTTTTAATCTACTATATTTCCTCAGAACTGCAAGTTTACTTCTAAAACGTTTTTTTTTTTTTCCAGAATTGTTATCCCCTCACAATTGTTTATATCTCACAATTTTGGTTTTTGTTCTTTCTATTTTGAGTCTTTTATAATCTATTTCCTCAGAATTAGAACATGCTTACATCTTAAAATTCAGACTTTTTTCAGACTGAATTTTCATTTTGCAATTCTTCTTCTTAGACTGTGTTTAAAAATCACAAATTTATCAGATTTTTCTCTGAATTCTGAGTTGCATCTCACAATTCTGATCTTATTTTTGTCATCTAAATCCTTTTTTTCAACCTTTTTATTCCTCAGATTTGCATTTACTTTTCATAATTCTGTCTTTTTTTCCCAGAGTTTCAGAGTTTTCATTTTGCAATTCTAACTCTTGTTCTTAAAATGTGTTTAAAATCACAAAATTCTGACGTTTTTTCTATGAATTCTGAGGTAAAAAAAATCTCAGCAGATGATTTCACTCATTAAAAAAAACTGAGCAGATCTTTAGGGAACCAAAATAGTGTGACATTTCCACTTTTTAGTGTGACTACTCTGTAATCATGACAGAAAAAAAAGACCCGAATGACTAGATTAATGCAGAACAGACACTTTCATCATAATTAATAAAACAAAATGGTTCTTCACTACAAAATCAGCAGATTGCAATTATTTCTGAACCATCATGTGACACTATATGACAAACATCAACAAAATATATAAGCAACACAGGCCTTGTCGAACACTGACAATAGTGTGATAATAAGTGTGAAATAAACTGATAGTACAAAAAATAATTGAATATAAACAAAAATGACTAAATTAAAGCGGTAACATTCATTTAACAAGTAAACAAGTGATAATGAGCACAAATGTAGTGACAGAGACCCTGCAGAGCAGCTGTGTGCCTGTGCATGCATGTGTGCGTGTGTGTGTGTGTGTGTGTGTTGACAAAGGGTAATGTCTTTCATTTGAGGTTAGGAGAAAGTGGAGTTGCGCATGTTCTTGCATTCCACAAACATGATGCTTAGATTAAGGGGGAGGGTGTGTGTGGATATTACACATCTGCGACGGTTTACTGTAATGTGTGTTGACTTTAAAAGCTAATCTCAGATTGACCACATCTGGCCATAATTATCCGCCATTACGGGCAATTTCGATGATAACCATCATAAATAATGGTCCGTTCGGATTAAATATCGCAATCAATTAATGGCTAATAGGCCTGAGCCAGATTACAGTGGATTACAGGATGCACCTCGGTCAGACGACACATGCTCGCAGCGGCACATTTCTCACACGCTCTCTAAAGCCGTGCTGACAGGACGACAATGAGATATGCGCTATTAATCACTGTTAATTGCCCACTGCTTACATGGATGAAAGCGTGTGGTGACAGAGCAAGACGCCTATGTAGACAGGACTTTAAACTTTGGCTTTTTACTGCGTTAAAGAAATGGATTCTGTGAGCAAAGATGCGTTAAAATGATGACAGAAATGCCATTTTCTATGATAGAAGAGTTCACTTGAACTTTCTTTTCATCAGAAAATCCTGAAAACAAACATTTAGTCCTGGGAAAAGGTTAACAGCATCCAAAATAAGAGTTTGTTTTGACAATTTTCATATACACTCACTGGCCACTTTATTAGGTACACCTGTCCAACTGCTTGTTAATGCAAATTTCTGATCAGCCAATCACATGGCAGCAACTCAATGCATTTAGGCATGTAGACATGGTCAAGACGATCTGCTGCTGTTCAAATCGAGCATCAGAATGGGGAAGAAAGGTGATTTAAGTGACTTTGAACTTGGCATGGTTGTTGGTGCCAGACGGGCTGGTCTGAGTATTTCAGAAACTGCTGATCTACTGGGATTTTCACGCACAAACATTTTTAGGGTTTACAGAGAAAGGTCTGAAAAAGAGAAAATATCTAGTGAGCGGCAGTTCTGTGGGCGCAAATGCCTTGCTGATGCCAGAGGTCAGAGGAGAATGGCCAGACTGGTTTGAGCTGATAGAAAGGCAGCAGTAACTCAAATAACCACTCGTTACTACCAAGGTATGTAGAAGAGCATCTCTGAACGCACAACACAACTAACCTTGAGGCAGATGGGCTACAGCAACAGAAGATTGAGCAACGTGTCAACGCCACAGCCTACTTGAATATTGTTGCTGACCATGTCCATCCCTTTATGACCACAGTGTACTCATCTTCTGATGGCTACTTCCAGCAAGATAACCCGCCATGTCATAAAGCACGAATCATCTCAGACTGGTTTCTTGAACATGACAAAAAGTTCACTGTACTCAAATGGCCTCCACAGTCACCAGATGTCAATCCAATAGAGCACCTTTGGGATGTGGTGGAACGGGAGATTGGCATCATGAATGTGCAGCCAACAAATCTGCAGCAACTGTGTGATGCTATCATGTCAATATGGACCTAAATCTCTGAGGAATATTTCCAGAACCTTGTTGAATCTATGCCACAAAGGATTAAAGTAGTTCTGAAGGCAAAGGGGATCCAACCTGATACTAGTAAGGTGTACCACATAAAGTGGTTGGTGAGTGTTTCCTTCAGCATGTGTTAATGCGCATTTTGAAATATCGCATGAAAAACAACTGATGGAAACGTAAAATTTCTAACAAAATTTTTTAATAAAGTACTTAAAGTATTTTACGCTTTGCTTAAGGTGGTTTTGGATGTGTAAAAAAGGGTTAATGGACATAATGTGAGATGAAAACACATTTGTTGAATAAGCTATGACATAGCGAACATTAAACCCATGTGACTAATCAGCTCTTTACAATATGCTTGCCTTGTTTACTGTTGGTTGCTAGGTTACCAATACTATAGTGGGCCACTCTAATGACCTAATTGAAACGCATTTAAAGGTCCTATAAAATTAAAATAAAGTTTTTAGATGTTACCATCAGTATAGTTAGTTTTTATAAGCTAGTGCGCTCCAAAACAATGACAAAATTTACGTTTAGAAAATATAAAACTGACATAAACATGTAAAGCTTGTAGTTTGTCGCTTCCGTCTAAATGGATCAACGATTTTATCCACGTCATTATTCAGTTTTCCATCAAACCTTAACCAATCAAATGCTCTCTAGTATCTGACATGCTCCACCTCCTTCAAGACACTTCTTAATTCCTTTTCATTTGATGTGCTTGAGCTCACCCACTCTCCTTGTCAAAGCTGTGGTAAAACAAAACACTAATGGCTGTTTTTTTTTTAAAGCGGAGGGGCTACACCATGTCCCGCCCCCTTTTTGTGTTGACATTACATCAAAGATCGAATAAAAAATGCACATTTCAAAACTCTTCACGAGACCTTTACTTCATATATTTTGCAAAATTTAAGATGGAAGCCCAGCTACTGATACATTACTTGAGCAAAAAAATGACCATAATGATTGCATCCTAGAAACAAATTTTGCTTTAAAATATATTAAGATAGAAAGCAGTTCATGTAAATTATTTAACATTTTCCCTTCATTTCTTAATAAACAAATAAGATGCAGCAAATTTTATCGAAGTGAAGTTTCATAAACTATTTTCGAGAGGAGCATGTGATATGATTGAGCACGACTGGCTGCTCATCTGTAATCAGTAATAATCCAATCATAGTGATCCAAGCTTACTATGAATGGATCGTTGTCTCCCTGCTCTATCTTTGTTTTGGAAGAATCCCCCCTTCCACCCCATCTCCTCCTTTTCCCCCCTTTTCTAAGGGGGAGCTCTCGAGACCTACCTGATCTCGGATCCCCTTATATGCTTATTGACCGGGTGGGAGCCTTGGGCTCAAGTGTCTCCGAGCTCAGGGTTCTCTCCCGGGACAGCATGCCAAACCTGCTATAAACGCTAAGCATATCTAAGTGGGAACTCTTGAAATCATTTTAAACATCATGGAAAAATAAGGGTTTTGTTTTTGAAAGACGTCCAAAACGAGGCATCTATACTTATATAACAGAATTTAGCGCACTTGGCAAGATCACTACTAGAATCACAAACTTGCTCTTTGTGTAAAATAGTGTTGCTGCACAAGTCATTCGCTTATGTATAGTAAGCATGCCATCTCAGAAGACAGCTGCCGGTGTAGGTAGGTAGCAGACAGCACGTGAGATGCATACATTTTGGACCAAAGCCAAAGCCTGCTCATGTGTTTGACATTTCAAATGACCTGTAGACATGAATAAAGCGAATATATCCGTGGCAGTAAACCAAGTGTGTCATCAAGCAAGTGGTGCGAGATAAGATTTTCTGCTCATCCTGGGACTGACAGATTGTAATCAATTCATAAATCTAGCACATTGAAAGCCTATACTGTAGCTTCACGAATGGCAAGAGCCCGGAGCGTGTGTGTGTACATTCAACAGTCGCTCCGCTGGAATGTTTGCATAAACGACAGAAAAGACTAATTGCTCTATTTTTCCCAAGATCACAGCGTTCATGGGTATCCCGGGTTCAGCGCTCATAGCGAAGCGCTGCAAAATTCTGCACGACTTTGGGAAGATCTGTGCATCGAGTGTTTTTTTTTTTTGCATGGTTTCAGAAAAAACAACTCTCAAGCAAACATATTCACCTTTCTTACTCGTTCTTTTTTTCCTTCTGTGTGCAGCCACATAATGTTAGGTTATTTTAAAGTTAAGGTATGTTCTCAGATTTTTCCCGGCTTGTGGTTCGTTGTTGCTCCACATGATCCTTTCCAGAGGCCAAACAACAATATGGAGGGGTAACTGAAAGCCACAGTGATAAAGAATTTGCATCCGCGCACGTTTTTTTTAGCTTCACTGTAAAATCTATGTCTTTGTTACTCAGAAAATCTTAAAGTCTGTATGAAAAATCTAAATTAGCTAAATTGTTAATCTTTAGGTGAACAATTAATCTGCGCAAGTTCATCATGTGCAAGTTCATCACGTTTGTTTTGGTAATCTTCAATCATTCATTCATTCATTTTCCTTTGGCTTAGTCTCTATTTCAGAGGTTGCCACAATGGAATGAACCACCAACTATTCCAGCATGTGTTTTACACAGCGGATGCCCTCCCAGCTGCAAGCCAGTACTGCCATACACACTCATTCATACTCACACTCATACACTATGGCCAATTTAGTTTATTCAATTGACCTATAGCGCATGTGTTTGATCTGTGGGGGAAATGCCACAGAAATGCCAACTGGCCCCGCTGGGACTCGAACCAGCGACCTTCTTGCTGTGAGGCGACAGTGCCAACCACTGAAGCTGCAACCAGGGAAACCGCTGTAGCTCGATTTCCTACACAATAAATGAGTTGCACCTCCCAGAGAACAGTCCACATGAACCAAATTTTGCTGACAGAAGTTTTTATTTACGTGTGTTGATGTACTTCCAACTGAAACTGAATATTGATTAGGGGGCGGAGCTTCCTTTTTGTGAATCATTGCCTTGCTAACAGGAGGGGCGTGGTTATAAATATTGTGGTTAAAGCCATCAAAACTGACGTCACCAAAAACTGCCTCTTTAACAGGCATCGTAACCACCTAGTTGACCTTTTATCTATAGGTTATCATTATTGTTTTATTTGCTTATTACTATTTATCAGAGTTTTGTCAGTATATTATTCAATGCAAGATGTGGGCCAAAAAAATAATTTTCAAGGAGTGCACCTTAAAGGGTTAAACACAGAATCAAACGTTCAGACTTTGATTGAAGATTACCAAAACAAATTATGTTTTTTTAAGAGGGTTAACTTGCACTGATTAATTGTTCACCTAAAGAATAACATTAGCTATTTTTCCATCCAAAAATGTGAATTAAATGTATGCGCAAAACAGGAATATCGCATAAAGGCGTGTGAATAAAGCAGCGTTTCCATCCAACGAGTCAAAGGGAATAAAATCGTCACTTCCTGATTAACTGGCGCCAAATATCAACAGTAAAAAAAACGGAATATGCTGCGGTAGGAAAAGCTGCATGAATCTTTTCTTCATTTAATACATAAATTGTGTCTCAGAAGACGATGCCAACATGCAGTGAACACGCGGTGGCGTTTAAAGGTGTCAGGCGCGGAGCACAGATGCTTTTGATTCTGGAGGTCATTAATAATATAATAACACTAATATTTAAACGGTTTAGGCATTTTAGAATGACCAAAACAACATTTCAGATGTTTTACAATGTGCTCAGACTGCTGGTTTGTCCATTCATACACATTTTTATCATCACATGATCTCTTATAACAAAATCATATGACCTTTTTTAATGCGCACACTGGAATATATATATTTTTATGCGCATCTTGGCGTTTCCATCAACCGTTTTTTTATGCGCATAAAACACATACAAAATGTGCTTAAAAATAGGTGGATGGAAACGTAGCTAATGTGAGCTAGCAAAATAAACAATGTCAATTTTGATTTCACGAACTTTAACCAACACTGAACAGTTTACATAGACATCAGAAATTGATTTTTTTGCCTTAATCTGAATAAGACAATAACATGATGAAGGTGTTTACATGAGATGCTTTTTGAATGTTCCTTTCATGATCCCGTTTTACATGTTACAGCACATAATTTGATTAATGTCATTGCGTCATCACGCAATCCACAATTCATCCGGAGTTTCATGTAAATTCAGCTGTTTCATTTTTATTTGTCAACTTTAACTGCAGTTTGTCACTTTCACTTTCATTCAGGAACATTTCATGCATGCCCCCGTGACAAACGAGATATTGGTATGAGTATGAACTGCTGGAAAAGTGTTGTTTTAATGGAATTTGACACCGCACGCCGTATGGGGGAAATAACGTATTTCGCGATGCAGGTGTCAGTGGCCATTCACTGACTCAGTAGACTCAACTGTGTAGAGTATCTCCTGTCGCAAAATGCAGCGAAAAACCTACACAACAGTAATAGTTTGATTGTGGTGTTTACTGTGCTGCACTTCAATAATGTGACTAAAATCGGCATACTCCACATCTTAATCCGTTTTCTGTTTAGTTCGATTATGACTTTAGTCAGATTAAAGTCATCAAAAATCGCTGTTTACATGGTCGACTCTTAATCAGAGTATTGTTTTAATCGTATTAGAATCGGATAATTGGTGTCCATGTAAACGTACTCACTGTCATGTTATTTTGCCTTCAGAGATTTGATGGCTAGAAAAGACTTATTAGAGTTAATTAACTCAGTAATTGTAATTCAGTGGGATTTTCTATTGTAGTTTACCCTCCCATCTTCTTGTAGCATTAAAAACATTCACCTCAATTAACTGCACAATTAATTACCTGCATTTTAAGACATTTTGCACATCCTGTCATTAAATATATATATATACAAATATACAAAAAATATACAGCTGAAGTCTAAATGATTTGCCCTCGTGTGATTTTTTTTTCTTCAAATATTTCCCAAATGATGTTTAACAGAGCAAGGAATTTTTCACAGTATTTCCTATAATATTTTTTCTTCTGGAGAAAGTCTTATTTGTTTTATTTTTGCAAGAATAAAAGCAGTTTTTAATTTTTTTAAAGCCATTTTAAGGTCAATATTATTAGCCCCTTTAAGCACGATTTGTCTTCAATTGTCTACAGAACAAACCATCGTTATACGATGATTTGCCTAATTACCCTAACTTGCCTAATTAACCTAGTTAAGCCTTTAAATGTCACTTTAAGCTGAATACTAGTATCTTGAAAATATCTAGTCAAATACTATGTACTGTAATCATGACAAAGATAAAAGAAATCAGTTATTAAAACTAATATGTTTAGAAATGTGTTGGGAAAAATGTTCTTTCCGATAAAAAGAAATTTGGGAATAGAAAATACAGGAGGGCTAATAATTCTGACTTTAACTGTATGTGGATGGAAGCATAACTTGCAATAAAAAAAAAACAAAAAATCCGAAGCTACGTTACAAACATCTGCATATTTTTTGGCACTGTTTACAGCATAGACCTCTACTCAAAATACGAGTTTCAGAGCTCATGCCAACTGACTGAATACACACATATCTAACACACACACACACAGGCTGCAGGACAGAAATAATCGACCTTGAGTGTCTCGGGCCCATCGGTACAGCAGGCCTCTTCAGCTACTGTGCTACTATAAACACTTGGTCTAAATCCTCCATTTATCACCTACACTGAGAGGCGCGGGCTCATCAAACACACTCGCACACGCAGTCATCTCAAAGGCCTTCACAAAACCCTTCTGGAGCTCTCGAACTTTTCTTTCTCATTTCATGGTTAGCTGCCGTCCTAAAGGCTCAAGCTGAGATACAAATATTACTGAGAACCAGTCTGCAACTACTGAACAAAAGAATAAAATTAAATTAAAAAGTAATTAAATTAAATAATAAAATTAAATAAAAGTTAAAAAATTAAATTAAATTAAAATTAAATTAAAAAAGTAAAATTAAATTAAATTAAATTAAAAAAGTAAAATTAAATTAAATTAAATTAAAAAGTAAAATAAAATAAAACAAAATAAAACAGACATTTAAGTACTGGAATAAAATGAAGAGGTATAACAGTACTAAAAATATACATTTAATTAATTAATTTATTATTAAATTATTATAATTAATTCATTAATTCAAATGATCTTAAATTAAAAGGAATACAATAACCAGGAATAAAAAGAAATACCTAGTATATTTACATATTTGTTTTTAAAAATATATAAATTATTCAATAATAGAATCAAACAGAATAGAAATAATTAAAAGAATATTAATAATAGCATTAATAATATTAATACTATTATTAATAGTAGTAAAAAAATATTGCATATATAAAAATATTACATAAAAGTAATAAAATGGACAAAAACCGATTATATACACAACAGTTCTGTCTGGTTCTTGAATCTGATTGGCTGATAGACGTGGAATGTTTTGCAATAACAGCACTTGTACAGCCTCTTCCCTCTTGTGTATTAATCTGCCCACACAGATTAATAGACTCACTACAGTTTGACAGATATTGCAGCTGTTGGACAATATAATGTACTTTTGAGGCTTTTGAGGCAAGAATGTAGTTGTTAGGATTGCAACTAGGCAGTTTATTTATAAGAATAGTGTCTATTTTAAATATTTATAATTTCAGAGATTCAGAGCGTCAGCAGCCTGTCATACTGAGCAGAGCAAAGACGGTTGACGTTCTGCCACAAGATGGAGTCAGAGACAGCATAATACATCCTTAGGGGAGGGAAAACTTTCAAATTCAAATTACAGCTGATCAAATCATTATAAATCCGGTAAGTGACATTCTAAGTTGATCTCTCTCTTTTGTAAGTTGTCGTGCTGTATTTATACCCTAGTAATCTGCTAGTGTTTGCTTTGGTATTTTCAGGATTAATTACTGTGATCTCCCGATTGCAGCAGAGAAATAATGGGAAATCTTTGCAGACTGATGGCATTCCATGCTGTTCAGCCTTTTAATCTTAAAATGTGAGCAAATTCACCTGTTTTGTCTTCACTTTAGACATTACCCTAGAGAATCATTCAACTACTAGCTCTAAAGTGATGTTGGTGAATTAGCAATGGTTTCTGCTGTTCTGACATCAGCTGCAGATGTGAATGAATGGCGGAATGGGTTTTTGAGACTCTCCGTGTTTGATTTTCTTTTTTATATACATGATTATGCCGTCAAACTGTTGTATAAACACAATGTCACACTTGTAGCAGTGCGACATGGCTATATATTGTGGGACACTAACGCACGCCTCCCACCAGTGCCGATATACAGTCATATCGCACTGCTACTCCTGTGATATTGCTTATACTGTATATACATGTATATATATATATATATATATATATATATATATATATATATATATATATATATATATATATATATATATATATATATATATATATATATACATACATGTATATATATATATATATATATATATATATATATATATATATATATATATATATATATATATATATATATAGGGAAAAAATAATAAAATAAAAGTCATAAATTATATAATAAAATAAAATTAATAAATTAAAAAATATTGGTTGGTATTAAAAAATATTGTTGAAGTTAATTACATTAAATTATATTTTTTTAAAAACTAAATAAATTGATTGGATGTAAAATAAAATAAAAATTTAGTATAAAATAAAATACAAATAATAAAGAGACTAAAGTAAAATAAAATGCTAGTGCCTTTATTTATTCTAGTCAACATTATTCATTCAAACCAAATTTATAACCCAATGAGTGTGTTGGCACGGCCTGTTCAATAACCCTGAGGTCTTTCACCCTGCAGTTAAATTATGAACAGTAAAAAAAAGGTTTGACCCAGCATAAAAACAGGGGAAAAAGCATGCTTGTGCTGGCCACAATATGACCATGACCTTTCGATGGATGTTGGTTATTTCTGGCCAATAAAAGACACACAACTTTCGTGAATTACAACAGCGCTGGGCCAGAATGTGGGTTTCTTTTATAAATGAGCGAAAAGAGAAAAGACAAAATCGAGAGTGCGGTCGCCGCTGTGAAAGACGCCATTGTTACACACAGCTGTGCTAAAGTGAAGTGATTATGAGAACATACTGGGTAAAGTGTGTTTGGCATTGTGTGTGTGTGTGTGTGTGTGTGTGTGTGTGTGTGTGTGTGTGTGTGTGTGTGTGTGTGTGTGTGTGTGGTGTGTGTGTGTGTGTGTGTGTGTGTGTGTGTGTGTGTGTGTGTGTGTGTGTGTGTGTGTGTGTGTGTGTGTGTGTGTGTGTGTACAGTATGTGAACGCCAGGTTATGACGACTAACATCAACCCAAATAATAAGATTCAAATGTGAAACAGACAGAGAGTCTTAAAATGACAAAGAATATTTAAAGCAAGACGCTGCAGGTGTATAGAGACAAATACATCAAGTTAATATCTAGTTTTCACCCTACTTCACCAGTTGATTGATTGATTACTATGGAGCCAGATCAGTCTCGAAAATAATACATTTACAAAATAAAAGTTCACACATGCACAGAGCAAGTCTGATTTTTTTAAAAAAATTTATTTGTAAATTCAAAACAATTCGTAAATAACAATTTGTAAATTCACAAGTAAAAATCCTAGATATTTTCACCAATTAACATGGATTTGTGCATTTATGAATCGTGTTTTGAATTTACGAATTGCATTTACAAATTGTGTTTTGAACATATTAATTGAATTTGTGTATTTACGAATTGTGTTTTGAACTTACGAATTGTATTTGTGTATTTACGAATTGTTTTGAATGCACAAATTGGATTTGTTTATTTATAAATCGTGTTTTGAATTTCCGAATTGGATTTTGTAAATGTGAATTGTGTCGTGGATGTATGATTTTTTTTGTAAATGTGATCTTTTTGAGACTGATCTGGCTCCATATATTACAACAAAAGTTTAATCGTCATAATTTGCTTTCAAAATATAAGAAAAGAAATACAAGAAAATGTTTATTTAGATTTATAAATTCAATATTTATATCTAATACAAGTTCAATATAAATATAAATGTAATTAGTTTGGTTTTGTATTAGGATGGATGGATGGATGGATGGATGGATGGATGGATGGATGGATGGATGGATGGATGGATGGATGGATGGATGGATGGATGGATGGATGGATGGATGGATGGATGGATGGATGGATGGATGGATGGATGGATAGATATGTAAATACAAACTTTTATTTTAGATCCGATTAATTGTACTTTTTAATATTAGAAGTTTGCTAAAAATGCTGCGGAATATGCAAATAAGGCATTATTTTTTTAAATGTGTTAATTTCTAGTAAGTTCTGCTAAAGTAGAAACTTATAATTCAGTTTATGAGGAAAAAAAGCTAATTTTGAGAAAATGGCTTTTAAAAATATGTATATTAATTGAAACCAGCAGACAAAAGCACTAAAAAGCATACTTTAGATTTCATTAGACTGAGCATAAATAAATGAAAACCCCAAAACCTCAAATCTGACAGATGCATTTTAAAAAAACTGTTTTTATAACATTTTCCAATAGGAAAAACAAATACTATAGAAGTCAATCGGTATCCGTTTACAAAATTCTACATTTTTTGTTTAACAGAACAACAAAAAAGTCAAGGGTGAGCAAATTACGACAGAATTTTCATTTTTGGGTGAACTAACCCTTTAAAGAACCCAAATGGTTCTTCAATGAAATCATTATGAAAACGCTTTTAAAAGTTGTGTTTTTAAGAGTGAATGTAGACATTTTTCGACTATACAACAGCTGACACGTTTGTCCTTTTTAGAACCAGAGGTTTCATCGCAGCACTTGAGCCGCGTCTCTAGCTGCCAGTTAAAACACAGCACATGTATTTTCTTCTAAGACGTTTTGGTAAGACAGCGTCTGCCAGGAACATAAATATAATGTAACTTTGCATATTGTTACCACAACAAACAGCTACACCAGCAGGACTGCAACAGGGTCACGCTGGGCTGCGAGGGAGGGACACCACTGCACATATATAAAAAAAAAAACATTCCTGCACCAGGAGACTGAAGATATTAAAAGGATAGTTCACCCAAAAATTTAAATTTGCTCAATTTACTCACCCTCAAGTGGTTACAAACTTTTATTAGCTTCTTTCTTTTGTTGAACACAAAAGAAGATACTTTGAAGAATGTTGGAAACCTGTAACCATTGACTTTCACAGCAGGAAAAACAAATACTATGGTCATCAATGGTTACAGGTTTCCAGCATTTTTTTAAATATCTTCTTTTGTGTTCAAGTTAAACAGGCTTTAAAAAATGAAAAGCGAGTAAATGATACTGCTTAAAGGGGGTAGTTCACCCAAAAATGAATATTCTGTCATCATTTACACACCTTCACTTGTTTCAAATGAGCTTCTTTATATAGGAAAATTTATATATTTTGAAGAATGCTGGAAACCTGTTACCATTCACTTCCATAGCAATAAAACAAATACTATGAAAGTCAATGGTTACAGGTTTCCAGCATTTTGTTAAATATCTTCTTTTGTGTTAAAGTCAAACAGGCTTGAAAAAAATTAAGGCCAAGTAAATGATGCCATTTATGACTTTACATTAATGAATTTAAAGGGATAGTTCACCCAAAAATGAATATCCTGTCGTCATTTGCCCACCTTTACTTGTTTCAAATGAGCTTCTTTATATAGTTTCTTTATATAGGAAAATATATTTATTTTGAAGAATGCTGAAAACCTGTAACCATTGACTTCCATAGTAAAAAAAAACAAATACTATGCTCGTCAATGATTACAGGTTTTCAGCATTTTAAAAAATATCTTCCCTTGTGTTAAAGTCAAACAGGCTTGAAAGAAGGGATAGAAAGGGAAAGGGATAGTTTACCCAAAAATTATATTTTGACATTGATTACTTGGCTATACATGTTTCAAACCTTTATATAGGATTTTTTCTTTTTTCTCAAAATAAATATATAAATGTTGAGTGTGAGAGTAAATAGTGAGTACATTTTCAATGGCAAAAACTATACAATGAGTGGACCAAAATGGAGTGCCATTGAAGGACTGTTTCATTTGCCTTAACAGTTCTTAAAAAGAGCCCTTTTTCCTACTTAGCATGAAAAATATTGTAAAAAAAAAAGTTTTTATAAACATTTTTGAACAATAGAAAGATTTCATAGACTTCTTGAAAGAGCCATTTACTAAAAAAAACTTTCATTATTGGCTTTTCCAGAACCAGGAAATCAGAGCACATCACACCTGTCCTCAGGTCTTTACACTGGCTCCCAGTTACATTCAGAATAGATTTTAAAGTATTACTACTAGTCTATAAATCACTAAATGGCCTAGGACCTCAATACATTACAGATATGCTCACTGAATACAAACCTAGAAGAACACTCAGATCTCTAGGATCATATAAACTAGAAATTCCAAGAGTTCAGTCAAAGCAGGGTGAATCGGCTTTCAGCTACTACGCCCCTCGCTGCTGGAATCAACTCCCAGAAATGATCAGATGTGCTCCAACATTAGGCACATTCAAATCCAGACTGAAAACACATCTGTTTAGCTGTGCCTTTACTGAATGAGCACTGTGCTACGTCCGACAGATCGCACTATTATGTTTTTCTCTTCTTTTTCATTCTTTTACAACCTGTTTTAACATATTTTTATCTGTTTTTATCTGTTTTTTTATTATCTGTTTTTATTTTTTCTTACACTTGTCTTTTTTATTCCTGTTAATGTAAAGCACTTCGAACACTGTGTATGAAATGTGCTATATAAATAAACTTGCCTTGCCTTTCCTAATTTGATTTATTGCAACATAGGCTCATTCTGAAAATGTAGCCCTGTATACATTTCTGGAAAAAAGCGAATTATGTAGCCAGAACTACGTACTGTATGGCTGCATTTCATCTTTAAAACGAACACTAAGGGGCGTAAGGCTGAGCTATTAATCAAAAAGTAATCGAATTTGACATTCAGAACCTATAATCAATCAAATTTTTCCAGGTCAATTTTTTCAATTACATTCCTAAAGCTAATTTAGACCTATTATAGTATTCTGATATTCTGTGAACTATGTCACAACAACACGTATCGCAAGATTTATGATTTGGTAGTGGTGACGAGGGTGGGCGGTGCAGAGAGCTTCGTTTTAGGCAATGTGTCCAAAACAGTTGTTCAGTGTTAATGTTCAATAAATATTCATAGATAGTAGAGAGTGTGTGTTTCCTTCAACTATTTTAAAATCAAGTAATGCACCCTTCATTCAAAAATCTTTCACTTATAAAATAAATAAAATAATCGTTTATTAATTGTAATCGAGTTAAAAGGGTTAATTAATCGAGATTTTGGATGCTTGCCCATTGTTACCAGTGTGTCTAATGGCTCGTCGCGTAAGTCGTAGGATTTAAGACGCAGATCGGAGTTGACCGTGACGACGGGGTTTGGAGTCTGGCAAAGAACAGTTCCAAAAAGCAGGTAAGAGAAAAACAAAAGCCAAAAAACGATCGGTGCTTTTGAAAACAATCGGTTGGGTTTAGGGAAGAGGGTGGGGGGGGGTCGATCAGAACAGCAGGCGCGAATGGAAGTCGCGAGAGAAATTGGAGATCTGAAAAAGCATACATAGCGGCCTCTGGTGGATTCACAAAAACAAAAACTGCAAAAAAACGTAGCTCCTGGGACATATTTGGCGCTCTTCAGAAATGTATACAGGGGTACGTAATCAGAATGAGCCTGGGTTGATTTATTTGCTGTAGTGTATTCAAGGACAAGCTCAGGTGAACACTATAGTATGCTACAGCAGCTGCCTAGGGGCGCACAAGTGTTTACAGTCATGCGTTTTATTGAGTATGACACTTTATAGCCATACTTTGTTGTTTTTATAAGAGTACTGATGCTTTTTCCATATAGAAATGAGCTATAATGGAGATCGAATGTTCTTCCCTGGGGCGGCTGCCTCGGCCCCAACCTGGTTTTCAGAAGTATGCTTTCTGTGTTTCCCATACACTTTCTCCCAGTTACAGCCTCCTGATTTCCCTGAGCAAGACAACTGGAGGAAAGAGCAGCTGAGGGTTTTGTTTGACGCAATGTCTTCCTCCCTCAGAGCCTTGTCCCAAAAAGACCCGTGCTGAAAGGGGAAATTCACCGAAGGTAGGCAGGGCAAAGAAAAACAGCATTTGTCACAATCGTTAAATCGCTCCGTTAGATTTAGGAAAGCTGCAATATCTATCAAGAGCGGGACGAGGCCTGCCAACAGCAGCACTTCAGTTCAGGTGAAATAATTGGCTGTTTGGTCAATTCCAAATACGGATTATCTATCTATGCGCAGTTAAAAGGAGCAAAGGACTCATTAAACAACAAAAAAGAAAGACAAATGAGAAATTAAGGTTAGTTAGCAATCGGTAAACACTGAAAGTGGAATAGGAAACAGCTCAGTTAATGTGAAATATACAAAATTTGCTCCGTTTAACCTGACATTACAAAGATTAGTGTTAGAGCGAGTCACTGTTAAAATAGATTTTGCATGTTGAGCAACAGTGCATTCAGAATGTAAATTACGCCATCAAACAAGATAGTTACGCACAATGTATAAACAATATAATATAGATCTGCTGAACACAACAGAAATGTGGTGTAGCTAAACGAAGCTTGCTGAATAACTTTATAAATCATCTAAAAGCAAACAATATTTCAGAATATATCAACATAAATAAGACAAAGGAGAAATGGTCTGAATTTTGATATTAGCTATATATAAATACACGTTTCTTTTATTCGATGATGCAAGCATATTATTAAGAGCACTATTGCACTGCAAATTGTGGAATATCAGAAAGATGTGTGACCCTGGACCACAATTTTTAGGGATAAAAATTATTAACATTTTGTCTAAATTATCCAAATTGTCAAAATTATATATATTTCTTTTATGCTAAATATCATTAGCATATTAAGTAAATGTTTTGCCAATTTCCTACTGTAAATTAGCCATGGATGACAACTGTTATCAAGGTTTGGAAAAGTCAAGGTTTTAAAACCGCCAAAATTTTCTGCAATACTGTTCCTATGGTATATGTACGATTTTTTAAAATGTTTTTTAAGACAACAGTATCTCCAGCAGAAACGATATCCGAAGACACCATTTAAAATTGTGAAGAAATCTGTGTTTTTGAAACTAATGAAAACAGCAGAAATTCATTTGAATTATTTAGGCTGACATGTTTACTGCTCTAAATATTTAAAATGTTTCTTAACATAAAATATATTGTGTTCAAATGGGAAACAAGTTGCTGTTTCTTACCCACACATTTAAAAAAATATATATTTTAGAGCAGTAATCACAATATTGTGAAACTGTGATATTTTTATCCAAGATTATCATACTGTCAGAATCTTATACTGGCCCATGGCGACTGTAAAAATATCAAAACTAATTTCTTCAATAGTAATGTGCATTGATAAACACATCCTTTAGACAACTTAAAGGAAATATCCTTTATATTTCCATTTTTTTGAACTCTCAAATTCCATATAGGCCTATTCAAACAGATGCATATCTGCCAAACATTATCCCACCTCAAACAAAAGTCCACATAAATGCAAAGCTTATATATTCAGCTTTTAATGAAGACAGCAGAAGTCAATGATTCACTTGAATTATTTAGCCTGACATGTTTACTGCTACAAAATATTTAAAATGTTTCTTAACATAAAATATATTGTGTTCAAATGGGGAAAAAAGGTTGTTTCTTACCCACACATTTAAAAATAATATATTTTAAAGCAGTAATTACAATACTGTGAAACTGATCATTTATCCAAGATTATCATACTGTCAGAATCTTATAAAGGCACATGCCTACTGTAAATATATCCAAACTAATTTTTACATAATGTGCATTGCTAAGCACATCATTTAGACAACTTAAAAGGAAATATCCTTTATATTTGGATTCCTATATGGATTTTTTTCCATATAGGCCTCTTCGAACAGTTGCATCTCTGCCAAATAATATCCCACTCCAAACAAAAGTACACATAAATGCAAAGCTTATATATTCAGCTTTCATGTGATGTATAGATCTAAATTTATTCATTTGTTTTGTACAATTATTACTGGTTTGGTGGTCTAGAGTCACATATAATAAACACAGAACGATAATTACACACTCACAGCGACTCAAGGTTAAACCCCAACGCCCTCAAATCTAAAAGAGCGGAAAATGTTGGAAAATTCGAAATGCATTAAAACTTAATGCTAACCACTTGTCCCGAGACATGTGCAAGGCCCCATCTGAGGCCTTCAGCCCCCCGAACGACATTTTGCACATTTGGCAAACCATGCTTCACTTCCATTACGTAGGAAAGCTTGAGATTCCCCACCTGTTCGGTCCATTCCAGAAAGCCTTTTATCCATGTTAATAATTCATTAGCAAGACCTATTGTTTACATTTACGCGCGCGTCCTCGTTTATTTTTAATAATTAACCCTAATTAAAAAAAGAAAGACAAATCAGACTCGTCTTGAAGGAGTGTAAACATAAAGGCAGGTGGAATTACGATGCATTTCCCTTATCTTCATCTCCTCTGAATGCACCGCCAAAACCTCACCCAAAGAAATGACTGCACCGTAAACGTGGCCTGCCGCAAGATTTATCCAGCCTGCAATCTGAATCGTATCTAAAGCCACAAGAGACAAAGGAGGGTTTCTTTTTAACACACGCACAGTATACGTGGCGCGATTGCAGGTTTGAAGAATCTTTTTATCGTGGCGATCAAAATCAGAGTCGAGTTAATGCCAACACGGGCTGAAAGACGCTGTAAATCAGTATGATAAAGGTTTGAGGCTTTACTCGTAAGCCGTGGCCCTTTTCCCCCTCGCTTTCAGTCATATGTGCGTCTGAGAGACACTTTGTTACAAATAAAAAACATCTGCATGATATGTAAACACTAATTATTAGGCTACACATAATGCAAAAAATGTGAATCGGCAAAATACTTTTGCAAATACAGGGATTATATGAATATAGGCTATACATCATCATATATAAATATATATATATATATATATATATATATATATATATATATATATATATATATATATATATATATATATATATATATATATATATATATATATATATATATATATATATCCCAGGATGAACACGTCTTCAGAAAGTTATTTCCATATTTGTTCAATAAAGCAATGTTTGTCCTTATTTATTTATTTACTTATTTATCTATTTAAAAAAAATAAGTAAATGCATTTTAATTGCTTACAATTTTAGTATTTTAAAGTTGTGTGTTATTTGTCCGTGTGGATATTATTTTGTTGTCATATAGCCTATTAGCAAGTAATAAAGGAGAGGACCAATTTTAAATAAAAATACATTATCTGATCAATTGAGCAGGTCAAGTAGATTGACCTTTAAATATTTGCATTTCTAAACATCTTTCATATTTGTACACTGTAAAAAAATATATGATCAATTAGTCCTGACAGCATGTTTTTAGGTCATTGTAACTTAGTTTAATAAGTTAATCATATTCTAACTTAATTTTATAAGCTGTTTTAAGTCAGTTTAACACAATATAAGCTCAATAGACTCAGGTTAATTTGATTTAGCTTAAAATTTTAAGGCAACCAGGATTACAGTGTAGTAGGCCTATAAAAATAGTTTTACATTGATAAATGTTACAAAAGCTATTTGAAATTTGCTGTTCAAGCATAAATAAAGAACATTTGGAGAACTCGCCATGATATAATAATAAAATAATATCAAATATAATATCTAAATATAATAAAATAATATCATAATAAACATTTATTTCGGATATCATCTGCCAAAAACCCTGACATTTCAGTTGTAAATTGGATGTCCACCAGCTTTCGCGGACTGCAAATGTTAAAATATTTAATCTTTTTGAAATGACAATTGCGAAATTAATAATTTAAAAAATATATATACATTTATGACACCATAAGACAACAAATATATAGTAAAAACAGCAGCTAATTTAGTCTAATAATTGCATTTGAATGCGCATTGTGCGCTTACTAGGCCGCGCGATGCAGAAGCGCTTCTCCAGGCGCATAATCTTTATGGCACAGAACTGCAAACACATTTCCATTTTATAACCCTTTAATAGTAAATAAACCCACACACATCTCTTTTAAAAAACGCAAATGATTATTAATAAAAAAGCATGATTATTGTATTTCTACACTTTACAAACGACTGCCGTTCAGGCCTACTTTACTTTGAGAGTGGTGCATTTTCAGCAAGACAATTATAATTAGCAAGAAAAGCAATTATTCGCCACACACGAAGACAAAGCCGTCGACTATGCAAAATGCAAGAAAAGGAGATTTATTTTAGACACACACCACTAGACGCCTTGATTCACCGACAGTTTGGCGTGACCCAGTCTGTCGTGTGGAGGAAAAGAGAAAGGCCTTTTTTGCAGCCAAGACTAAAATGGAAGCCAAGACTAAAAAATCCTCCAACAAAATAAAGAAATAGATTAAAGAAATCAATTATGACAACAGGGGTAGAATAATTGTACGTAAATGGACAAAGCTATAAGGAAGTCTAGAACTTATTTCTCGCCAAAAATGAAAGTTATTTTAAAGATCTGTCAAATGTGTGCAATAGAGGAACATTTAAGAGCCAGAAAAAAGCGACTGCCACAAAAACCGGGCCAAAATGCGCGAGGCGTCGGAGGAGATTCCAGCCGCAGCTCGACTCCTTCAAGCGGCATGAAAACAAGCCCTTACGCGCAAACATGCATGGCACAAAACTGCAAATACATTTTCCATTTATTATTAAAAATACACACACACATTTCAGCTGAAATGCTTGCTTAATAATATAATAATAATAATATAGTGCTTGCAGCTTGTGCAAAAAGGCTTTAAATTTAGGCCGCCATGGAGAGGCTATAAATTAAAAAACAAAAGCATGTTAAAATAATAGTCTTGCAGCATATTAACATGTTAACATATTAAATGCTGATTAACATTCTTAAGCATAATATGTTGTCTGTGGGAAACTATTAAAACCAGTTTTACAGCTCACTTCATAGAATAGGCATAGAAAAAATTAATCACAGCATGCTTTTTGTTGACTTGCATATTTTGCTACACTGCAAAGGAATTACTTTTTTCCAAAAAAAAAAAAAAAAAGCTGAATAATATAGAGGACTTGTTAAGAGAGAGAATAATATTTTTAAAGGATTGATGACCGTAAATTTACTCAACACGGCTTGCTTGGATTTAACCTCGGCCTATATCTTTTAAAGTAAACAATTTTATTGCAGTCTTGAAAGTAATCACGTTAATGTTTAAGTTGTGCTGTGTACTGTATAAACGCCAAGATCTTGATTTATAGAAATAGCATATATTAAGGGCAGTGTGCGTGTCCTGTCCTCACATAAACTAAACAAGCTTCAAGCTTCCAAGATTAAAAAGAAAATCCATAAATTATAAATCAGTGCTCTGCACTACAAAACTTCTAACATATTTTTTTAATAATAGCATATACGCTGCATATGCATATAATAGCCTGTTGCATAACGCATGTTGCACTTTTTCTCGCATGCATTATTCGCTTTAAAAGCAAGCGCTTCTAAACACTTTGTTTTGTTTCTCATGTATGTAATAGTTTCAGTGGCTTATTTTATTGCAAATTAATAAACGAAGAACACACAATCCTAAAATGAAGGATGACATTTTTTTCCCACTCAGGACAGGTAGATCAATCTGACTTCACGTCTCCCTGAATGCGGGCGCGGACGAGTTCATGCACGAAGCTTTTGGACACTGTCGGCTCATCCGAAACATCGCAGCATAGAAAAAACAACTTCGACTATTATTGCCATAACTCATAGAGTTTGACTTTAGAAAATGGAGCTGTTCGTGCTCGTCGCGCTGATCATCTCGTCTCCTTTTATATAAAATAGATTTGGGAGAAGCGCCATTTTCTCTCGGATCCCATGTGCAATGAAACGCACGAGCAGAGTTCCTGAACGACTCCGCGCGCGCGCGATCTGCACATAAACGCGCGGACGAGAAATAAAGTCTTAAAGGTCGCAATGCAAAACCTCACATGCATTTAAATGAGAAGCAACACACAAGACAACAAGTTCTACAATGCAGCATCCGGACACACACACACACAGACACGACCGATTAATTAAAATGAAGGTATTTACCTGTGTCAAGCAGTACGGGGAATACATAGCTAGCCTGTCTCAAAGGCGGGAAATGATTTGCGTTTTGAAGTTGAGTGGAAGTTCGCCGCGTTTCTGCATTGCAATTGCTCGCCGTCCCCCCTTGCGTTTACTCCATGCTGCTCTCGCCGCTAACCCCGCCTCGAAGGCAGAAAGTGAAAGCTCAAACTTTAGCAGGAAAAAAAACTTTCCTTTCCTTCTTTCACTCCCCCTTCGCTCTCTCTCCCCTTTATCTAATAAAAGGGCGAGCTGAAGAAGTTGTTTATAATCTACTACAGTCTTGCAACAGCCTGCATTCATCTAGTGATAGGAAAGGTGAAGCACGCAAAACTTGAGTAATGTATATAGAACACTGGTGTCATTCAAGGGCAGTCTGGCGGAATGCACTGCGAAAAGTGCACAGTACAGTTAATAATAATATACAACACTTATCATTTACTACTGATAACAGATATGATTAATGATATACCATTATTATTATCTCAGTTTTGTGTTTTTCCCATTTATCTCAGCTATTTATTTATATCAGCTATACCAGGGGTGCCCAAACTTTTCCGTATGAAGGGCCAAAATCCAAATATCATAGAGAGCTGTGGGCTGAAGGAAAATATGCAAAACTTTATTAAATTAAAGTTGCCATTTCCTAATTTACTAATATTTCTAAATAAATAGAACACATTACTTTAAAGCATATTAACTAATATGACCAACAATGCAGGGATGCCTAAACTCGGTCCCGGTGTCCTGCATATTTTAGTTCCAACCCCACTTAAACACACCTAAAGCAGCTAATCAAGCTCTCTCTAGGTATACAAAATCTTCCCAGAAGGTGTGTTAAAGGAAGTGGGAGCTACAGGACACCACAGTTTGGACACCCCATGACTTAATGCAATAAAAACATAAACAACCCCATTTATAATCCAGTGGAGTTCAATGCTGATACACTAAACATCATCCTTCATCAACCTCATTCATCATCATCGTCGGGTGACAGTATTAAACAAAATCTGATGTATGCCATTTAATTGAAACATTTAATTTCAGTAAAAATAAAACATCAAAACATCTCCATCATTCTTCCTTTCTTCTCAGATTGGATGGTGGGCCAAATCGAAGGTTATACCATGGGCCAACTTTGGCCCTCAGGCTCTAGTTTGGGCATCATTGAGCTATACAGTCTTCCGACAGACCTTGTGATCAATGAGTTGGTCCTGTCAGTTTTTGTATTTGGAAATATGGCATTAGGGCCGGGTGATTTGGCCTAAAATCAAAATCTCGATTAATTTAACATTTTAACTCGATTAATGAATGATTATTTTATTTATTTATTTATTTATTGCCCTCATAATTCACTGACAAGTTTACACAGTAAATATGCTCACATATTACAAGTGAGAGATTTCAGAATGAATGGTGCATTACTTGATTTTAAAATAATTGAAGGAAACACACACACTATTTACTATCTATGATTATTTATCGAACATCAACGTTAAACAACTGAAACTAAATCACACACTGCCTAAAATGAACAGTCACTTTTTTCTTATTAAAAAAGTCATAAATAACTCACACTTTTGGATACAAAATAAATTGTCAAAAAAATGTATATTAAAAGTAGAAAATAAGCAGCATCTCTTCTAAATAAAAGAACTCCTGTTAATCCTGTAAATAATATTTTAAACACTGCATTTCTTGCATCTTCTGTAAACAAATATTTTATTGTTAATAATAATTTTAATATAATAGAAAATATGCTGTCTCAAGACATCTCTGGCGCAGCTTCCAATCATCATCAATGTATATAATAAAGACAGTCACTTTATCATAATTCTCATTTGCATAATTGAAATGTTTACAATCCTTTTGCACTATATACTGTTTTGCATTACACTGTATTTCTTTGCACTATATACTGTTTTACATTACACTGTATTTCTTTGCACTATATACTGTTTTGCATTACACTGTATTTCTTTGCACTACATACTGTTTTAGATTACACTGTATTTCTTTGCACTACATACTGTTTTAGATTACACTGTATTTTTTTGCACTATATACTGTTTTACATTACACTGTATTTCTTTGCACTATATACTGTTTTGCATTACACTGTATTTCTTTGCACTATATACTGTTTTACATTATACTGTATTTCTTTGCACTATATACTGTTTTAGATTACACTGTATTTTTTTGCACTATATACTGTTTTACATTACACTGTATTTCTTTGCACTATATACTGTTTTGCATTACACTGTATTTCTTTGCACTATATACTGTTTTACATTACACTGTATTTCTTTGCACTATATACTGTTTTACATTACACTGTATTTCTTTGCACTATATACTGTTTTACATTACACTGTATTTCTTTGCACTATATACTGTTTTAGATTACACTGTATTTCTTTGCACTATATACTGTTTTGCATTACACTGTATTTCTTTGCACTATATACTGTTTTACATTACACTGTATTTCTTTGCACTATATACTGTTTTACATTACACTGTATTTCTTTGCACTATATACTGTTTTACATTACACTGTATTTCTTTGCACTATATACTGTTTTGCATTACACTGTATTTCTTTGCACTATATACTGTTTTACATTACACTGTATTTCTTTGCACTATATACTGTTTTACATTACACTGTATTTCTTTGCACTATATACTGTTTTACATTACACTGTATTTCTTTGCACTATATACTGTTTTGCATTACACTGTATTTCTTTGCACTATATACTGTTTTAGATTACACTGTATTTCTTTGCACTATATACTGTTTTGCATTACACTGTATTTCTTTGCACTATATACTGTTTTGCATTACACTGTATTTCTTTGCACTATATACTGTTTTAGATTACACTGTACTTCTTTGCACTATATACTGTTTTGCATTACACTGTATTTCTTTGCACTATATACTGTTTTACATTACACTGTATTTCTTTGCACTATATACTGTTTTACATTACACTGTATTTCTTTGCACTATATACTGTTTTACATTACACTGTATTTCTTTGCACTATATACTGTTTTACATTACACTGTATGTCTTTGCACTATATACTGTTTTAGATTACACTGTATTTCTTTGCACTATATACTGTTTTACATTACACTGTATTTCTTTGCACTATATACTGTTTTACATTACACTGTATTTCTTTGCACTATATACTGTTTTACATTACACTGTATTTCTTTGCACTATATACTGTTTTGCATTACACTGTATTTCTTTGCACTATATACTGTTTTAGATTACACTGTATTTCTTTGCACTATATACTGTTTTGCATTACACTGTATTTCTTTGCACTATATACTGTTTTGCATTACACTGTATTTCTTTGCACTATATACTGTTTTAGATTACACTGTACTTCTTTGCACTATATACTGTTTTGCATTACACTGTATTTCTTTGCACTATATACTGTTTTACATTACACTGTATTTCTTTGCACTATATACTGTTTTACATTACACTGTATTTCTTTGCACTATATACTGTTTTACATTACACTGTATTTCTTTGCACTATATACTGTTTTACATTACACTGTATGTCTTTGCACTATATACTGTTTTAGATTACACTGTATTTCTTTGCACTATATACTGTTTTGCATTATATTGTATTTCTTTGCACTATATACTGTTTTGCATTACACTGTATTTCTTTGCACTATATACTGTTTTAGATTACACTGTATTTCTTTGCACTATATACTGTTTTACATTACACTGTATGTCTTTGCACTATATACTGTTTTACATTACACTGTATGTCTTTGCACTATATACTGTTTTACATTACACTGTATTTCTTTGCACTATATACTGTTTTAGATTACACTGTACTTCTTTGCACTATATACTGTTTTACATTACACTGTATTTCTTTGCACTATATACTGTTTTACATTACACTGTATTTCTTTGCACTATATACTGTTTTACATTACACTGTATTTCTTTGCACTATATACTGTTTTACATTACACTGTACTTCTTTGCACTATATACTGTTTTACATTACACTGTATTTCTTTGCACTATATACTGTTTTACATTACACTGTATTTCTTTGCACTATATACTGTTTTACATTACACTGTATTTCTTTGCACTATATACTGTTTTACATTACACTGTATTTCTTTGCACTATATACTGTTTTACATTACACTGTATTTCTTTGCACTATATACTGTTTTACATTATACTGTATTACTTTGCACTATATACTGTTTTACAATACACTGTATTTCTTTGCACTATATACTGTTTTACATAATACAGTATTTCTTTGCACTATATACTGTTTTACATTATACTGTATTACTTTGCACTATATACTGTTTTACAATACACTGTATTTCTTTGCACTTTATACTGTTTTGCATCTGCACAACTCTGGTTTGCACTCCCTGCCATGTGCCCTTAAGTGTAACTATTGTTTATGAATTTTTATTTTCTACTTATATTTTTAGATTATGTTATATGTGTAATTGTATTTATTGTAATTTCTTTTTAAAATTCAACTTTTTGTATTATTATTATTATTATATGTTAGGTACCTAGGGTCTGAGAGAAACGCAATTTCAATTCTCTGTATGTCTTGTACATGTGGTTGGATTGACAATAAAGCTGACTTTGACTTTGAATGTAGTGCAAAGGCTCAAGAATAGGTCCATCGCCCTATTTGACAAGAGATCAGATGTGGCTGCAAAGTGGCCGCAGAAAAATAAATCCGCCTCAGCCTTTAACAAAGCGGGGTTAGGTGACTCCACATGCGATAGTCGATTTCAAATACTTTTCGATTAATAGCCCAGCCCTATATGTCATAGATTTTGTCTTTTGTTGTCATAAAAAGTGTTCACTTATAGTCGAGGGCAAAATTACTAGCCCTCTTGTGCAATATTTATTCTTGTTAAAGTGATATTTAATAATAATTATTATTTGTTTCCTATTTTTTGTCTTCTGCAGGAAGTATTATCAACTAAATCAGCTAGAATAAAAGCAGTTTTTAATTTTTTTAAAAACATTCTAAGGTCAATATTATTAGCCCCCTTAAGCAATATTTTTTTGATTGACTACAGAACCATTGTAATACAGTGACTTGCCTAATTACCCTAACTTGAACCTAATTAGGCCTTTAAATGTCACTTTAATATACCAAACTATATTACATTAAATTTGCCATTTCCTAATTGATTTAATAATATTTCAAAATAAATAGAAAACATTACTTTAAACCATATTATCTAATGCAGTATGAACTTTTTAAAATGATAACTTAATGCAATAAAACATAAACAATCACATTTATAACACAGTGAAGTTCAATGCTGAATACACTAAACATTAAAACATCCCCATCATTCTTCATCAACCTCGTTTATCTTTCATTGTCAGGTGACAGTATTTACATTTAAATTTAATTGATTATAGGTTCTGAATGTTGATTGATTATTTTTCGATAATAGATTTTTGCATAGATTTTGTCTTTTGTTGTCATAAAAAGTGTTCACACAGTCAAAGGAAAAATTATTAGCCCTATGTACAATATTTATTCTTTTTTAGTTGATATTTAATTTAAATTATTAAAAGAGTTTACTATTTTTTTCTTCTGGAGAAAGTATGTTTTATTTCGGCTAGAATAAAAGCAGTTTTTGAATTTGTAAAACTATTTTAAGATCAATATTATTAGCCCCCTTAAGCAATATTTTTCAACAAGCAAGTCATTGTATTACAATGATTTGTTCTAATTAACCTAACTTTAACCTAATTAAGCCTTTAAATGTCACTTTAAGCTGAATACTAGTATCTTAAATAATATCTAGTCAAATATTATGTACTGTCATCATGGCAAAGATTTTAAAAAATCTGTTACTAAAAATACAATGTTTAGAAATGCCTTGAAAAACTCTTTCCATTAAACAGAAATTGGGAAATAAATATAAAAGAACTGAAATTTAACAGGAGGGCTTATAATTCTGACTTCAACAGTAGGTTAGACTGCACTTTAAACATCAGCATTGGCCATTAGAATAAAATGCTTTAATTACTATATTATCTTTTTAATGCATTGCAAAAACACAAGCCTAAAATAAAAAAACACATTTTAAAATGCCAAGGAAATATGCAAAGCGAGATCAATGGCAGCAGGAATGACTGCATTCTTGTTGTCAGTGGCCTGCATTTACAGTAAGATGCAATACTAATGCTGCAGGCTTTACTTCAGCGAGTTAATGTAAGGTAAGGAACCCGTTTCTCCCCCTCTCTCCTTTTTCTATGACTCATCTATAGGCCCCGGTCCTGCATTACACTATTGCAGGGTGGTCTCCTAAATCCACATCTGTTTTGTGGCAAACCACAGCGCCCAGGCTGCCTAGCGGCACGCTCAACTATGCTTATCTTGCACCTTCTCCAGCCGTGAAACTCTGCTGTGCCTCTGCTGTCAAACTTTAAGAGGCAGATTAGCCTGCTCTTTTATTAGGACGCCATTCTCATGGGCCGCTTAAGCCCACACCACAAAGGGGACTTACAAATTACGGCCCATTTTAATCCAGGACTACAGGCTTAATCCAGCACAAAGCTTAATCAACATCTGTGAAAGCAGACCTTGGAATTTAGGGCTGCCGATTGTTTTAGAAATGACAATCACAGGTCACGAAGGCGGATTTGACCATGTTGATAATTAACAGTTTATGGATTAAGAAAAAAATTGCTGATTGAGATTAAATGAGTACTACAACCTTATTCTTGTCATATTTTCTTAAAAATAAAGGTTTTTTGTTGGACTCTATGGTTCCTTCACTGTAAAAAATTAAGTTGGGTTATTGTAAACCTACTGCTTTTAAACCAGTTAGTTTAGTTGACTTAAAATAAGCGAGTAAACCTACTGATTTTAAACCGATTAGTTGACTTTACTTAAAATATGCGAGTAAACCTGTTGCTTTTAAAGCGATTAGTTGACTATACTTAAAATATGTGAGTAAACCTGTTGCTTTTAAAGCGATTAGTTGACTATACTTAAAATATGTGAGTAAACCTGTTGCTTTTAAAGCGATTAGTTGACTATACTTTAAATAAGCGAGTAAACCTGTTGCTTTTAAACCGATTAGTTGACTATACTTAAAATATGTGAGTAAACCTGTTGCTTTTAAACAGATTAGTTGACTTTACTTAAAATAAGTGAGTAAACCTGCTGCTTTTAAACCGATTAGTTGACTTTACTTAACATAAGCGAGTAAACCTGCTGCTTTTCAAATGATTAGTTGACTTTACTTAACATAAGCGAGTAAACCTGCAGCTTTTAAACCAATTAGTTGACTTTACTTAACATAAGCGAGTAAACCTGCTGCTTTAAAACCGATTAGTTGACTTTACTTAACATAAGCGAGTAAACCTGCTGCTTTAAAACCGATTAGTTGACTTTACTTAACATAAGCGAGTAAACCTGCTGCTTTTCAAATGATTAGTTGACTTTACTTAACATAAGCGAGTAAACCTGCAGCTTTTAAAATGATTAGTTGACTTTACTTAGCATAAGCGAGTAAACCTGTTGCTTTTAAAGCGATTAGTTGACTTTACTTAACATAAGCGAGTAAACCTGCAGCTTTTAAAATGATTAGTTGACTTTACTTAGCATAAGCGAGTAAACCTGTTGCTTTTAAAGCGATTAGTTGACTATACTTAAAATATGTGAGTAAACCTGTTGCTTTTAAAGCGATTAGTTGACTATACTTAAAATATGTGAGTAAACCTGCTGCTTTTAAAGCGATTAGTTGACTTTACTTAACATAAGCGAGTAAACCTGCTGCTTTTAAAATTATTAGTTGACTTTACTTAAAATATGTGAGTAAACCTGTTGCTTTTAAAGCGATTAGTTGACTATACTTAAAATATGTGAGTAAACCTGTTGCTTTTAAAGCGATTAGTTGACTTTACTTAACATAAGCGAGTAAACCTGTTGCTTTTAAACCGATTAGTTGACTATACTTAAAATATGCGAGTAAACCTGTTGCTTTTAAACCGATTAGTTGACTATACTTAAAATATGTGAATAAACCTGTTGCTTTTAAACCGATTAGTTGACTTTACTTAAAATATGTGAGTAAACCTGTTGCTTTTAAACAGATTAGTTGACTTTACTTAAAATAAGTGAGTAAACCTGCTGCTTTTAAACCGATTAGTTGACTTTACTTAACATAAGCGAGTAAACCTGCTGCTTTTAAAATGATTAGTTGACTTTACTTAACATAAGCGAGTAAACCTGCTGCTTTTAAAATGATTAGTTGACTTTACTTAACATAAGCGAGTAAACCTGCTGCTTTTAAAATGATTAGTTGACTTTACTTAACATAAGCGAGTAAACCTGCTGCTTTTAAAATGATTAGTTGACTTTACTTAAAATATGTGAGTAAACCTGTTGCTTTTAAACCGATTAGTTGACTTTACTTAACATAAGCGAGTAAACCTGCTGCTTTTAAACCGATTAGTTGACTATACTTAAAATATGTGAATAAACCTGTTGCTTTTAAACCGATTAGTTGACTTTACTTAAAATATGTGAGTAAACCTGTTGCTTTTAAACAGATTAGTTGACTTTACTTAAAATAAGTGAGTAAACCTGCTGCTTTTAAACCGATTAGTTGACTTTACTTAACATAAGCGAGTAAACCTGCTGCTTTTAAAATGATTAGTTGACTTTACTTAACATAAGCGAGTAAACCTGCTGCTTTTAAAATGATTAGTTGACTTTACTTAACATAAGCGAGTAAACCTGCTGCTTTTAAAATGATTAGTTGACTTTACTTAACATAAGCGAGTAAACCTGCTGCTTTTAAAATGATTAGTTGACTTTACTTAAAATATGTGAGTAAACCTGTTGCTTTTAAACCGATTAGTTGACTTTACTTAACATAAGCGAGTAAACCTGTTGCTTTTAAACCGATTAGTTGACTTTACTTAACATAAGCGAGTAAACCTGCTGCTTTTAAAATGATTAGTTGACTTTACTTAACATAAGCGAGTAAACCTGCTGCTTTTAAAATGATTAGTTGACTTTACTTAAAATATGTGAGTAAACCTGTTGCTTTTAAACCGATTAGTTGACTTTACTTAACATAAGCGAGTAAACCTGTTGCTTTTAAACCGATTAGTTGACTTTACTTAACATAAGCGAGTAAACCTGCTGCTTTTAAAATGATTAGTTGACTTTACTTAAAATATGTGAGTAAACCTGTTGCTTTTAAACCGATTAGTTGACTTTACTTAACATAAGCGAGTAAACCTGTTGCTTTTAAACCGATTAGTTGACTTTACTTAACATAAGCGAGTAAACCTGCTGCTTTTAAAATGATTAGTTGACTATACTTAAAGACTTTAAAGGAACGGGTTTACTCACATATTTTAAGTAACTCAACTACAGTATATGCATAATTATAAATATTGAGTTAAATCAACTTAACAGTTCCAAGTTTCAATGGGTTTACTCACTTATTTAAGTAAAGTCAACTTGTCGCTTTGAAGGCAACAGGTTTACTCGTTTTTTTAAAGTAAAATAAATAATCACTTTTACAGTGTTGACGAACCTTTAACATTTAAACTTTGCATATGGACATATGGAGTTATTTGATGGTCGTTACAAAAACTCTCCTTTAGAGCTTTTATCTGATCAAATTAAGAATAAGTTACACAAAAAAAAATAATTCAAGAATGATTACTTGCACTGACTCTTTTCTTTTTAAGTAAAGTGATTGAAAACAGTTTATTTGGGCTGAATTTAAACAAACTAATTAAGTTGAACGCAACTAAATTTGTGTGTGTAAATTCAACCCATATAAATTGTTTGCAACAATTTTGCAGACGTCATTTTTTCAGTGTAGTTACTTAACTTTCTTTATCCCCATACACTGTAAACCCTAATAAGTTGAGACTACTCAAATGATTTGCGGAAAGTGATTCCCTCAGTTCGTTTGAGTAATGGAAAACTGACAACTCAATTAATTGAGTTGACCAAATGTGGTCATTCATTCATTCATTCCTTTTCTTTTCAGCTTAGTCTCTTTATTAATCAGGGGTTGCCACAGCGGAATGAACCGTCAACTTATCCAGCATATGTTTTATGCAGTGGACGCCCTTCCAGCCTACCTTCTTGCTGTGAGATGATCGTGCTACCCACTGCGCCACCATGACACCCCAATGTGGTCTCTTCGTTGAATTAACTTAAATGTTTAATTACAGATAACTTAAAATGGCTAAAAGACTAAAGTTCCAAATATTTCAGCTTTATATTCTTTACTTACTCCCAGTGGTGTTTCGTAACATCAAATTTTTCAGAAGGTGAGTCATTAGCCCAACGCTTAACCCCCAACCTGGAGGACCAGGACATACACACATACACTATGGACAATTTAGTTTATTTAATTTACCTATAGTGCAAGTCTTTGGACTGTGGGAGAAAATAGAGCACTCGGAGGAAACCCACGCCAACATGGGGAGAACATGCAAACTCCACATAGAAATGCCAACTAGCCGAGCCTCGAACCAGTGACCTTCTTGCATTACCCACTGTGCCACCAGAAAAAATTAACATAAGCATTTAAATATCTACTTACTAATTGAACTTTTCACTTTCGTCAGATGGGTTCAGGTAGTGCCTCTGTCCCACTGCGCTTCAGCAAAACTCAGCATCACAAGCTAAATGACCACCTTGTGCCATATAACATATATCGACCAATCAGCGCGGTTGCCAAGGCAGAATTTCAAGCGTAAGCAATCATTTTAAACAGAGACGTGTTTTAGGTTGAGGTTCCTCTTACACAGAGGAACCTTAAAGCAAATGTCCAACATGCTTCATGAAATCATTAATGTAGACGATCAACGTTTATTTTTTTTAGATTATTAGAATTACTTTGGCTTTTCTAAATTACCTTTCACCTTTTCATTCTACAAAAAAGGCTTTTTTTAGCAATAAAAAGTGATTTTGGATTACTACAATGTTCTTTATGGAAAGAATTTTTTTTCTTTTGTCTAAAACAGGAGTGCCCAAACTTTTTCCTATAAAGGGACAAAAAGCAAACTTGATTGAGTGTTGTGGGCCAAATATACAGATGAAGTCAGAATTATTAGCCCCCTTTCAATTTATTTTTCTTTTTTAAATATTTCCCAAATGATGTTTAACAGAGCAAGGAATCTTTCACAGTATGTCTGATGATATTTTTTCTTCTGGAGAAAGTCTTATTTGGCTAGAATAAAAGCAGTTTTTAATTTTTTAAAAACCATTTAAAGGTCAAAATTATTAGCCCCTTTAAGCTATATATTTTTTCAATAGTCTACAGAACAAACCATCATTATACAATGACATGACTAATTACCCTAACCTGCCTAGTTAACCTAATTAACCTAGTTAAGCCTTTAAATGTCACTTTAAGCTGTATAGAAGCATCTTGAAAAATATCTAGTCAAATATTATTTACTGTCATCATGACAAAGATAAAATAAATCAGTTATTAGAGATGAGTTATTAAAACTATTATGTTTAGAAATGTGTTGAAAAAATCTTCTCTCCGTTAAACAGAAATTGGGGGGAAAAATAAACAGGGGGGCTAATAATTCAGGAGGGCTAATAATTCTGACTTTAACTGTATATACCAAACCTATATATTAAATTTACCATGGGTAATTTCCTAATTTATTCGGTAATATTTAAAAATAACTAGAAAACATTGCTTTAAATCATATTGAATAATGCAGTGTCATTTGTAACATTTATTAGTGAACTTATAACAGTAAAAACATGAACAATCCCATTTATAACACAATGGAGTTCAATGCGGGATACACTAGTCAAGCTGCTCCTGCATTTACCTTGATTTGCTCGCAGATATCTTACATTTTAAAAGTCTGATTTGCTTACAACATTTAAATCATTTTATTTCAGTTTGTAGCTTACCAATAAAACAAAGAAACAAAAGGTTACGTTAAATTTGAAATGACAATCTCAAAGGCATTCGTCCCAACCACCTCCCCATCATTCTCTTTTCAGATGGGATGGCGGGCCAAATCAAAAGGTTACCATGGGCCAACTTTGGCCTGCGGGCCCTACTTTGGGCATCTCTGGTCTAAAATGTTCTTTGTGGAACCAAAAATGATTTTTCTGTGGCTTCAATGCCAAAAAAAAAGAAAGTAAAGCAAAATAAAATAAAAACTTAACAAAGATGAACCATTAGTTTTGAGGAATGAGAATTGAATTTTGAGGAATGGGAATTGGAAAGTTCTTCATGAAACTGTCGATGCCAATGAAGAACCTTTATGAGTTGCACGTTAATTGGAATAATGAATATGCAAAGCAGCCGACATAACAAGAAAATCAACAAAAACACTGACATTCCTGGTAAAGAGCAAGGTCAGAGAAAGGGCACAGAGGTTGGCATTACCCCACAGAAAGGCACAAATCCAAAACCACAGTCTTCGTGCTTTACACACACACACAGATCTCCCAGCCATTACTCTACAACATAGCATGAAAAGCAGTCCTGCTTTCAGCGCACGCATACTTTCACACACATACAAATACATACATGCACGCACACGCACACACACCCAGTTCTTTGTTAAGCAGACCCATGGTCGGCTTGCGGTTGCAGTTTCCATTAAAACTCACATGAGAGAACCATATGCAAGCGATATAGTCGGTGTGTGTGGTTTTATCCCAACACAAACACACACACTTTGCTTTTTACCCTTCCCTTGTGGCTTGCTCTTAAATAATGATATTTTATGTAGATAATTCCTGCAGCTGCTCCTCCGCATAAACTCGGCATTCCTCTCAACGCTAACCACCGTCTTACCATATGAACCTTTAAACGCAGCATACGAGATTATAAACAGGCAGATTTATGATGCATGCGTGCACGTATTCTCTCCAAAAATATATATGCTAGTATTTATTGATGCTTGTACTTTTGTAAAATGAGTCGAAACAACGCAATTCTTGAGATATGTTTGGTACAACTTAATTGTTTTATGTTCAATCTACTTAAATTTGTTAACTTAATTGATTTGTGTTGGGACAACATGAAAGAATTGTGTGGAACCCTGCATTTTTTACAGTTCTCTTGAAAAAAGTTAGTTTTTTTAGGGTTCGAAACTGAAAAAGGCAACATAGGCTCATTCTGAAAATGTAGTCCTGTATACATTTCTGGAGAGCGCAAATTATGTAGCCAGAGCTACATATGGCTGCATTTTGTCTTTAAAATTTACGATACGAGATGGTATGACGCTGTTCCTTTTCGAACTTACCAGCTGACAGTTTACCTCCGTGTGGACGGCTTTTCTGCTGTTACCAGTTTGTCCAGTTAGCTTGCAACATAAGTCGGTGGACTTGAGACGCAGAGAGGAGCCTGGCGAAGAACGGTTCCAGAAAGTGGATAAGTCAAAAACAAAAGGCAAAAAATAAAATAAACAAGTAAATAACAGGGTGAGAATGTGATCAAATCTGAAAACGTGGTAAAAATCAGGCAGCCGCGAAGGTTTTTATTTTTCTGGATTGCTTTTGAAAACTGTCAGTTGGGTTTAGGGAAGTGAGTTGGCGCTGGTCAATCTGTGATTTTTAAAACACTATTGGTTGGGTTTAGGAAAGGAGGAGGGTGGGTCAGTCGATTGGTCAGTCAGTCAGTCAGTCGACAGCGGCCTCTAGTGGATTTACGTGAGAACAGCAGGCATGAATGGCACTCACAAGAGAAATTTGAGATCTCAAAAACCGTACACAGTGGCCTCTGGTGGATTCTCGAAAACCAAAACTGCAAGAAAAACGTAGCTCCTGGGACGTATTAGGTGCTCTCCAGAAATGTATACAGGGCTACGTTTTCAGAATAAGCCTGGGTTGGAAAAGGAATCAAATGCATTATGCTGTCGATTAAATCTCAGCTATTTTGATAGTTTGCTTAATCATTTCCAACTTGTTTTTTCTCAATCTGAAGTCCAACCAAGTCTGGCCTATAAGCAGATTAATTACATCAGCCATGAAAAAGAAATGAAAGTTAAATTCAGTATGTTAGTGGTTTATACACTGTAAAAATGCTTCATGTTGTCAAATCTATTCAACCCAGGCTCATTCTGATTCCGTACCCTTGTATACATTTCTAGAGAGCACCAAATATGCTTTTTGCAGTTTTTGTTTTCACGAATCCACTAGAGGGCGCTGTGTACGCTTTTTGAGATCTCAAATTTCATGCCTGCTGTTCTAGCGTAAATACACCAAAGGCCGTTGTCGACTGACTGACTGACTGACCGATCCCTCACCCACCCCCTTCCCTAAACCCAGTCGACAGTGTTTTAAAAAGCACCGATTGACCAGCGCCCACCCACTTCCCTAAACCCAACCAATAGTGTCTTGAAAAGCAATCCAGAAAAAGAAAAGCCCTTGCGGCCGCCTGATTTTTACTAGGTTTTCAGATTTGACCACATTCTCACCCTGTTATTTACTTGTTTATTTTATTTTATTTATTTTTTGGTTTGAGTTTTTGTCTTACCTGCTTTCTGGAACCGTTCTTTGTCGGACTCGAACCCCATTGCACAGTCAACTCTGCTCTACGTCTTAAATCCTCTGACGTACGCGTTGACCTACCAGACAAACTGGTAACAGTGGAAAAGCTGTCCACAGAGAAATTAACAGGCAGCTGGTAAGTGCGAAAAGAAACAGCATCATACCGCCCCGTAGCGTTTGTTTTAAAGATAAAATGCAGCCATACGTTAATAATTTGTGATCTCCAGAAATGTACATAGTGCTACGTTTTCACAATGAGCCTATGTCGAATCTATTAATTGTTTTTGCAAATTTAAGTAAATTGAACATGAAAAAATTAAGCTGACCCCCAAAAAATTTAGAAATTGTGTTGATTCAGCTCTTTTTAAAAAAGTACACTATTAAAAAACCTTGCAATTTTAAGGCAACTCAACGCAGAGCTTTTTTAGTTGCTCACTTTAAATGAAGTCAAGTGCAGTATTTGGGTTAAAAGTTAACTCAAAAAAAAGCAGTGCAGCAAATTGCCTTACAATTTTAAGTCGAGTCAACTTTTTTTTACAGTGTAGTTTAGACAAGTAGCAAAAGTCATGTCTTAAGTAAACATGAAAACGAAACATGGGAATAAAAATAAATATGAAAATGGCTTGTACCCTGTAGGATTCAGGTACTAGAAAACACTCCGAGATGCCCGGGGCTCGATGGGGACCTTCATGCACCAGATACGATTCTGTGGCCTGCAATAAAACACAAAAACATAGAGCAAGTTTAGTCATAAAGCTGCACGGTGCACACTCTCTCTCACACACACACACACACACACACACACACACACACACACACACACACACACACACACACACACACACTTCTGTATCACAAAACCTGACACTTTACAGGAACATACATCAATCAAATCATAACTCGTTTTGCTTCTCGGTGTCTATTATCACTATTTGTGTTCACTTCTGGAATAAACCAGTCTCTCATGTTTGTATGTCAAATAGACAGTCTAACAAACAGCTCAATTAACATAGGTGGAGCAGAACATTTAGCTGTTAGCTGGGCATAAGTATACAGTGTGTGTGTGTGTATGTGTATACATTCATACATACAGCTTTGTTTTTAGAACTGTATTTTCTATTCCCCTACCTCAACCCTACACTGTAAAAAATGCTGGGTTTCACACAATGAATTTGTGTTGGGACAACATGGAGTTAAGTTATGTATTAGTTTTTCAAATTTAAGCAGATTGTACATAAAACAATTAAGTTGTCCCCCAAAAAACTGAAGACTTGTGTTGTTTAAGCTCATTTTAATGATGTAGTTCAAACAAACATCATTTTTTGGAGTGTATAGCTTACAGGAAACCTTGCAGTTTTACTTTCTAAAAAAAAAAAAACACTTGTTCTGAATGATTTATAAGCCTTTTGATAAATGGGTACATCAGCAATGTCCTCATATTACACAATCTCCTTGTAATATCTATGTCATACCCATGTCATTATACACACACGTGTCCTGGAACGTCACACACCATATACAAAGTATGTTATGTAGATGCATCCCCAGGAAACCAACTGCAAATATCTGCTTTAGGATAAATTACCCCCCAAAATTGCTAGAGAGAATGGAAACCTGACTCCAGATCAGTTGCGACAGTCGGCTTCATGCTTTGCTGCATATATTGAAAATATACAGTGTGCGATATTAAAGGTTTTACTACGAAACCAAAAGTACGTTAAAGTAAAGTGAATCAATTTAAAAGTGAATTAAAATGATCATTTTTACAATGTATGTGCGGGCGGCGCAGTGGGTAGCGCTGTCGCCTCACAGCATGAAGGTCACTGATTCAAGCCTCGGCTGGGTCAGTTGGCATTTCTGTGTGGAGTTTGCATGTTCTCCCAGTGTTCGTGTGGATTTCCTCCGGGTGCTCTGGTTTCCCCCACAAGTCCAAAGACATGCAGTATAGGTGAATTGGGTAGGCTAAATTGTCCGTATTGTATGTGTGTGAAAGGGTGTGTATAACACAAATAGTCTACTATTAGTTAGTTCGATAATGCCGACTCTGCTTTTGCCTTGCAGCAATTTAATATAAAAATGTGTAATGTTGTGTATATGTATTTATTTTATTTTCATTTTATTTTAAGCCTCCCTTGGACAGGTGTTGAGAATTAGCTATCTGCTAAAACAACTTAAACAAATACATTCGGTTTGTCCAGTGTAATTGTGATGTCCATGTCAAATAAAAAAATAAATAAATAAAGCATAAACATTTGTTAATACAGTGGGCATCAAAGCTCAAAGAATACATAAATAAAATCCACCTATACATGATCGATTACCGTTAAATTACATCCAAAAGCCTTAAGCTTGCTGATTGTGACTACATACGATTAATAATATTGCATATAGTCCATTTCCAGCCATGCAATGCATTTTGAGTGTATGATGATGGTTATTATTGGAGAATTTTTAAAAATGTTGCTCGTTCAAACTACTTATTTAAAATGAGCAGAAATAACACAATTTTTGAGATATTTTTGGGACAACTCAGTTGTTTTATGTTCAATCCACTTAAATTTGTTCAATTTGTGTTGGGACAACATGAAGGAATTGCGTGGAATCCAGCATTTTTTACAGTGCATTTACGTAGTAATAATAACAATTCATTTTATTTATAAATGGCGCCTTTCTGGACACCCAAAGTCATCTTACAACAAGCATCAACAGACATACCAAAACAAGTTAATAAAACAATTAATAAAAAATAAAACGATGCCAGACAAAACTTAAAGTTATTATTTTTACAATGTGTGTGCTGAGAAAACATCCCTTCTGCCATTACTATGAATTATAAATATGAAAGCATAAACATTTGTTAATACCTGCAGGCATCAAAGCTCAAAGAATGCATAAATAAAATGCACATTTACATGATCGATTATCGTTAGATTTTAACTTCCAAAAGCCTTTTAATCTTGCTGATGGTGACTGTATACGATTAATAATATTGCATTATGATCCATTTCCAGCCATGCAATGCATTTTGAGTGTATGACGATGGTTATTATTTGAGGATTTTTAAAATTTTAACTTGATCTTGAGTTGCCTCAACATAAAAGTCTGCATAAAAGATGATAAATAATGTCTGTAAAGACCTTTTCTATGGAATACATGCTTTTAGTCTGAATTAAATGCATTGAAAATGTGTACAATAAACAGCTTCTAACCTATAAAATGGTGCGCACCTTAAAATCCATGAAAGACATTTCAAAAGACAGAAAGAAAGGAGAAAGAACCATCTGAGAGACTGAAACTCAAAATTTCGCAAACCGCACCAGGTATCAAGCGAGCCAACCAAGACCTCATTCAACAACTATCCACCATCTACGCACTAATAATGTTCAGATATGAACAATAAACTTTGACCACAAATACACGTTTGTGTGCATAAATACATATCAAGATCCATTCCAGCACACACACACACACACAGTTCGCTCATAATAAGTCCCAGGCATTGGCACTGGGCTCGGGCAGTGGTGAATAACAAAGCCTATTCATATCCACCCAATGAAACGTTAGCTTTCCCCAATTTTCCCTCACTTTTATAGGGTCTTAGCTGCAGCGCGCTACAATCTCATTCAAGCAGGGAACAATTGCTGATTGGCTTTATTAGAACGTAAACATGCATTTTCATAATTAAAGAGAACAATTAAAAAAAAAAGCGAGGCAAGTTCACGGCTCTCGCTGTTTGTTGGAAAGTGTGAAAGTTGTTTTATGAGGCAGCAAACAAGCAGGTGAGTTGTTCTTTAAACATTTTTGTAAAGCAAAATGCAGCGGCACGTCTTCTGGGACAAAAAGAGGCAGTACATTACTCCAATCTTATGACCTTTACACTGGCTGCATTTCTTTTCTTGTTTTCAAATCTCCAAATGGTACAACTCAATCAACTTAGATCCCCTTTTGTCCTCCAGATAACACTTTATTTTGATGGTCCATTTGAGTATTAGTAAACTGTCTGCTTAGTATCTGTTGATACTGCTCCTTCAACAGACATTTCACTGACTATAAGAAGAAGTAGATGTCAGCTTACACTAACCCTAACCCCAACCTAACAGTCTACTTATAATCTAAAGAGAATTAGTTGGCATGTAGATGCAATGTAAATTGAATTCAACAAATGGACGATCAAAATAAAGTGTGACCGTCCTCCAATTAGGAACGGCTAAAGTGAAACTGACAGTAGCTATGTTTCCATCCAAAAATGCGAATGAACTTTATGCGCAAAACTGGATTATCCCATAAAAGACATGCGAATAAAGCTGCGTTTCCATCCAACGAGTCAAAGTGAACAAAATCCTCACTTCCTGATTAACTAGCGCCAAATATCAACAGTAAAAACTGAATTTGCTGCGGTAGAAGTTGTGTCCATCTTTACTTCATTTAATAAACGGCTTGCGCCTCGGAAGGCCATCCTGACACACAGTGAATGCGCGGTGGCGTTTGAAGATGTCAGACGCGGAGCACAGATGCTCTTGATTCTTGATGTCATTAATAATATAATAACACTAATACTTAAACGGTAAGGCATTTTAGAATGACCAAAACAACATTTCAGATGGTTTATAACGTGCTCAGCCTGCTGGTTTGTCTATTTACACACATTTTTATCATCACATGATCTCTTAAAACAAAATCACATGACCTTTTTCAATGCGCACACTGGAATTTGTGCGGTAAAATCATAGTCCATCATAGTTTATGCACATCTTTTCTTATCGAATAAAAAGTTTATCCTACTCAGTTATGCGCATATGTTTTTTATGCGCATTTTCAAAATGTATGCGCATCATGGCGTTTCCATCAACCGTTTTTTTATGCGCATAAGCAAAATGCGCATAAAAATAGGTGGATGGAAACATAGCTAGTGTCGAGATCCTGAAGTGCAAGTGTTTTGAATCTGCACCAAAGCATGATCCGAACTACCCAGGTCACGTGACTAATGTGATTCGAAACACCCAGGACATGCGGCTAAAGCGATTCAAAGCATCGGTCATTTCAGAAGTGATTCAAGACCTGGCGACTCTGCGTTTGACTGACAGGGTCGGACAAAAGAACAATTTTCATGTAGCCTAGAGGACCATGTGTGTGCACAGGGTAACTGTGCTGCAAATGGCCCACATTCGAATCCCGACTTGTACAAATACTCTGTATTATGACTTGATGTATTTTAATGATGTTAATTTTTATGACCAAAACAAGACATATTTATTCACAATGTGTTCATTTGGACGTCAGACCAATGTTAAAACAAAACACGTTACATGAATAGCTGCATCACCATGGATTCAAACTATTTGAACCCATTATCTCCACATGAAAGTCTGGAACTCTCACCGCTTCACTAAATCACTTGACACCTCAACTTACAACATGGGGTTTAATACATCAATTTGCTCAACTGTTTCTTTGCTGAAGCTGTTCCAGAGCAATACATTAAAAAATGACCACTAGGTGTCACTGTAGAGATGTTCAAAATGTTTCGAAGCTTCGACTGTTTCAGTGTTTCATGAGGCCTCTCTCGGCCCATCACTACCTCCAATATGCCACGGGTAAGCTTACTCACAAACACACAGATCATAGGAGTTATCATAGAACACTTATTTATTTACGGAAAGCACTTACAACAGGAAGTGGAACATCAAGACATGGAGATGTGGCAATACAATACCGGACAAAAGAAATAAACTGAACTCAGGGGTACAAATACACATGATTAAACAGATTACAAACGGGGTGTGACACAGGTGGAACTACTGAAACTAACGAATGGCAGGAAAACTGAAAGGAATCACATGACGTAAACAGAAGGCACATGGAGCACATGGAACACAACACATGGGGAAATCACATGACATAAATACACAATGATTACATCTACAACTCCCAAACACAAGAATCTATTGTGTATTGTGACTTAAATATGCTGTAGGAGAGATCATGCTTTCCTTATAATTGAGCAATTAATTAAATGATAGGAGTTCCTTTCACTCAAATTTTAATGAATGTTTACTGTACTTAATAAAATGAACTTGGGAAGTTTTAAAAAATTGTATCAAGCAGAACTTAAATTTAATGTGTTAAGCACTCTCCGTCAATATCTTTATATATTTAAGGGTGCTTTCACACCTGTGGATCAATTCTCTTGTTCATGGAACAGGGAAACAGGGATCAAAATTGTTACAATGTTGCTCTTTGTTCCTGGTGCGGTTCGCTTTCACACGGCAAAGTTTCTAAACGGACCAAAATAGCTAAAACAAGTCAAGTGCGAGTAAACTCTCCTCACATTGGTCAGAGTTTTTAAGGTTTATTTTGCAGAGTCCCGCTCAGCTGTCATGCATCCTTATTTTAATTTATGTCGATGAGCAATAAGACATTATAGGTGACTGTTCGGTCAGTTTTCCTAAGGGATAAACAGCTTTTGTTAGTAGTTCAGCATGCTTTCACTTTCGTATTTTACATGAAACGCACATTTACCGGTGGGAATGACATCCCACCCTACTCATAATTCTCTCTTCATTTAGCCGTATACAGTTAAAGTCAGAATTATTAGCTTCCCTGTTTATTTTTTTCCCCAATTTCTGTTTAATGGAGAGACAATTTTTTTAACACATTTCTAAACATAATAGTTTTAATAACTAATTTCTAATTACTGATTTATTTTATCTTTGTCATGATGACAGTAAATAATATATGACTAGATATTTTTCAAGACACTTCTATACAGCTTAAAGTGACATTTAAAGGCTTAACTAGGTTAATTAGGTTAACTTGGCAGGTTAGGGTAATTAGGCAAGTCATTGTATAACAGTGGTTTGTTCTGTAGACTACCGAAAAAAATAGCTTAAAGGGGCTAATAATTTTGACCTTAAAATGTTTTTAAAAAAATTAAAAACTGCTTTTATTCTAGCTGAAATAAAGCAAATAAGACTTTCTTCAAAAGAAATAATATTATTAGACATACTGTGAAAATTTCCTTGCTCTGTTAAACATCATTTGGGAAATATTTAAAAAAGAAGAAAAAAAAAAAAAATCAAAGGGGGGCTAATAATTCTGACTTCAACTGTATATGCCTATTACATATCCATAATACACTGTGACATAGCCTGGCTCGGATCATATTGCTTTCTTACTACAATTGATCCGCTCCAGAGTTCGTTTCAATCGAGCCGAGACCCCCTCATTCAGGCGATCTCAGACCGATTGTTTTGGCGCGGATCAGAACGCGATTACTGGATTCACATATGCCAAACGAACCACTCTTACTGGAGAAACGCGCCAGGTTCCGAATTTTCCAGTCTAGGTGTGAAAGCACCCCTAGTCTAGACTAAAAACATTTTTGTTTCCCAACTTGTTTATTATTGTCTAATTCTCTTTCTGTTAATTTGATGGAAAGCACACTGCTCATCGAAAGATGCGAAAAATGTGCTACATAATTCAAATTGTCAATCTCTCCAGCAAAACCTGACTGAAAGGTACAACCTTTGACTGTTAACCCAGCAAGCATTGTTTGTTTTTAAAAGATGTCTAATAGATGTCTAATAGAGACATAGTCCTCTTGGCTAAAACAAGGCTAAATTTGGGCTGTCAGTGAAAATCTAATAGACGTCTAAAAATAGGCCAAAACTAGACTAGTCATCAAATAAACAGAAATGACCACACATATAAAGTCTGTCTAATCTGTCTACTTGATGACTACTCTAGTTTTAGGCTATTCTTAGATGTCTATCAGATTTTCACTGACAGCCCAAGTTTAGCCTTGTTTTAGCCAAGCTCTCTACACTTACTGTAGATGTCTATTAAACACAAAATTGTTTGCTGGGAACTGTAAAGTTTGATATAAACGTTCTCCTTATGTGGATTTGAGGAATCGATTGACTCAAGCGTACACGTTTGTTTAGTTTCAGAGTATTGATGACTCTCATATTCCAGGAAATCAATGAAATCTCCAAGCAGAACATTAAAAAACCTTCCCACCGGCTTCACCGATTTCTCTTAATTGAACTGACTCGATTCTCAGCTCTTAAGATAAACCAGCAAATTAAAGCCGTCAGTGAGAGCAGGCCTCACAAAGCAGCTGAACAAACTCAAGTCGAGCGTGTTTCGAGGCGCTGAGATCATCCGTTCATTTGTCTTGTCCACAGATGGAGAGCAGAAGTCTAGGTTGGCGCCTGGAGGAACTCAGACTTTCGCTATTATCCTTATTTTCGAGAGGAGGAACCCCGGCCTCCAAAAAAGCTCCTATTTTTTCTGCAGCGAGCTATTAATTATATATGGGCTGTATGCATATGGAGCATATGCAGGGTCCATATGGCCAGCCCTCAGCCAGAATCTCAAGCCTCTTCTTAATTAACATTTTAGAGGCGAAGCGCACAGAGAAAAGAAGGACATTTCAAAGCGGCTCTGGGAGCCTCTGACCTAATTGGAGTCAATGGAGATGTATGTAAATGTGTTAATTACGACAAGTTTCCGCGCTCTCACCGATAAATAGCGCTCTTTGTTTAAAATGTTTAATTGGTGGGAATAAGGGAATCAAATGAGGGGCTTCCTCCATAGGTCCTAATGGGAGAGAGAGCGAGAGAGAGAGATGTGTATATGGGTTTTGAGGCATATGGCAATACGTTTGTGGTTTAGTGGCATGCGTAAGTGGTTAAATTCCTGAAATCAGAAGTTTCACACACACACACACACACTTTTGTGGTCTGGAGTTTAAGAGTGAAGAGTGTAATTTCAGCGCCCAACAGAACTGCAGAATTAATGAGTGCTTCAACTACTTTTAAACCCACACTGACTATTGTTAGGATCAACTGTTAGCCCCGCCCTTGATCTCATGCCATTGGTTGAGTTAATGTTGTTTGTAAAATAGCCTGTATATAGCCTTTTACCTGTAAACTGTACACTTTCAGGTGATTGTCTGCGCTAATGTTGGTCGGTGTATTGCTATGCAGTTGTTAAGGTGTTCTGGGTGGTCGTGTAAAGGCATAGTTTACCCAGAAATATAAATTTGGTCATCTCATGTTTTTCCAAACATCTTTGGACCCTGAAATGTCCTTATTGTATATAAATTAAGTCTAACAAGTAGGGCTGTACAATATTGGAAAAATCGAACATTGCGATATTTGTTTTATTTTACGATATATATTGCGATATGAATACAATTTTACCAGATGACTTAATATCTCTATTTGGAAAGAATTTATAATGTTAAATCAACTTGGGATGATTCTGCAGTGGGAGTGCAACTCTATAAACAATCTATAAACTTTTTGGTGTCCCCCCGACTATTTTTGCTCTGCTATTTGCAGTGTATTTCTGTATTTGCATGTGTATTTGCATATTTCATGCATAACCATAGGCGGAGAGTGTGTAAGGCTGGGGAAGGCTTAGCTTCCCCCTGGCCAAAGACCACATAGATAGCGGCAAAGAAAAAAATGCATTGAAAACATGTAACTGGTGTATGGCGGAATATGAATGTAATTTAATGTTGATGATTAACAGAACACTTTAGCTATTGTAAGTTTGTCAATCAAATTTAAAGTCCCCATCCGCACAAAAATGGAACTGTCCAACTCCGCACTTTGCACAGATAAGCGCTGTTTATTACTGGAGTTCGTAGCAGCTCTGAAAACCAAACCAAAACTGCTGGCCAGCGGACAATTCTGATTTGCTGGTCAAGGACATAAGTAATGAAATGATAAATGAGTATTACGAGAGAGGTATAATAATATAATACACTGGTTTAACTTGTTTTCAGCATTAAATGAAATTGGTAGTTTCATTGTAACATATAGTCTAGCCCAGGAGTGGGCAAACTCGGTCCTGGAGGGCCGGTGTCCTGCACAGTTTAGCTCCAACTCTAATCAAATACACCTGCTTATAGATTTCTAGTGATCTTGAAGACACTTATTAGCATGTTCAGGTGTTTTTGATTAGAGTTGGAGCTAAACTATGCAGGACACTGACCCTCCAGAACAGAGTTTGCCCATCCCTGGTCTAGCCTATAGTGTGGTAATCTTGTTAGGCAATTGTTTGGAGTTTTATTAATGGTAATAGTAATAAAAGCAACAAGGAGTAATAATTTCATTTAAAACTGCATACAGTAAGTAATAAATAAATAAGTATTTAACACATATTTTATATCTAATAAACGTCGCCTTGATGAACAGAATAATTAATTAAATCATTAAATAAAATTAATAATAAAAACAAACTGACCCCAAACTTTTGACCGGTAGTGTAGATCAGTGGGCGAGTTTAATAAAATAATTTAATGTGAGTGTTGAATATAATAGACGTTTGTTGAAGGGCGGTGCTTTTGTTAAAACCTCTTCTTGGTCGGTCGCAAATCTTTTTAAATGCATTAAAAGGCAGCGCATATATTAGCCTTACCCTGGAGTTTGTTCACCCTCCGCCTATGTGCATAAATTTATAAATACAATCAAGAGAAAGATTCAATGTTATGTTTTATAATTTCCCGAGTCTCACAGTACTCAAGTACAGTAACTGAATGATAAAAATAAAAATAATTCAACAAAATTAATAGTAGTTAAGGTCACGAAAGGTACAATTTCTTATACCTGAATGCTTTTAATCATTATACAATAACAGGCTTTGAAAAACACATGCAAATGATAACTTATACAAAGTCAACATTGCATAACCTGTGATGTGACTATTGTGAATGATCACATTGCGATATCAATGCTGAAACAATATATTGTGCAGCCCTACTAACAAGTTTAAACAACATGAGAGTAAATAATGACACATGGCAAATTTGAATATGAATATAATTTTTTTTTTTAAAACAGACAAACCAAAACCCACAATACCTTACAGAAACGTATATGCATTTATAGAATAAACACACATTTTACATTGAGTACTCAAAATGAAAGAGTTATTCCCACTGACTGAATCAAATGGTTAATTTTCCAAGTTATCAAGACAATTTTATTGTCGCTCACTCGCTTTCCTTTGGCTTATTGATGAACGCTGTTAAAGAGCCCCTATTATGGGTTTTAGAAAATGACCTTCCATGCAGTGTGTAACACAGCTCAAAGTGAAGTGAAATATCCAGCTAAGGCTTAAATCTGAAAGTGGACAGTTTTTAAAACTATTGATTCATCTAAAAAAAGAGTCAACTCATAGTGGTTTAAATTAACCATCTTGATAACGAGTCTTAAGCCGTTTCGGCGTGACGTGGATATGAAACAATAGTTGCTCAGGGCGAGCACGATGGGAGCACGCAGAGATAGCTTGTCAGAGGACAGAGGAGGAGCGATGGTGAGCGCTACAACCCCCCGGATGGGATGTTATCGTTGGGCAAAGCAGAGTACAGGTAAGCTGTGAGAACATATAACACTTCACGCAAGAGGTGCCACAGCAATGATTGCAAATAGAAATGATCTACATGTTTTGTTACTTGTAACTGCTTGTACTGTATCAGGTTAACTCTTTATATGCTCATATATATTCTCGTGTCTAATGCTACGTTGAAAACGCGTCGTCTGCTACTTTGTTTACAGATGTAAATGCATTTGTGAGCTCGTTTGTCGTTGCTATGCCCACTGTTAGCTGATCCTACACAAGTGCAGCGGTCAAGGTTCAGAATAGTTTAGCTTGTGCTGCTGTGTGGATTAATACTGAATGTGTGTCATACTTAAGAATAGAGCAATATGCTGGTGTTTAACTGCACTGCTTTCAGGGGTGAGGTGTCTGAATAACACTGTTGAGAACCGGGTACCGTTTACGGTTTACTAAGTTTACTATGAAGCGTGTTTCGGGTGTCCGCTGCAATTGGATCCTATACCAATGTTGGCGACCTGGGGGCTTGATAAACCAGGTTGGACATTTTACTGTCTCGCGCTGAACGCTGTCGACCAATCGCAACAGGCTGTCATCGGTCCAATCAGTGCAGATTAGCTTCGCGCTAAGGATTTGGGAACAATTGAATCGCTGAACGTTTCATATGGGAGTCGCTGGGATAATTAGGTAAAAATAAATTCATGATATATGACCATGAAAGTGTTTTTTGACCTTGCATGCAGATCAGTATGTTGTTGGAGACCCATAAAACCGAAATATGACCATTTTTAATGTGTAATTGGGGCTCTTTAAGTTCATTCATTAATTTTCCTTCGGCTCTATTTCAGAGGTCGCCACAACGGAATGAACCGCAAAATATTCCAGCATATGTTTTACACAGCGGACTGCAACCCAGTACTGGGAAACACCTATACGCACTTTTTCACACACTAAGGCCAATTTAGTTTATTTAATTCACCTACAGCACATGTCTTTGGACTGTGGGGGAAACCGGAGCACCCGGAGGAAACCCACACCAACACGGGGAGAACATGCAAACTCCTAACAGAAATGCCAACTGGGACTCCAACTAGCGACCTTCTTGCTGTGAGGCAACAGTGCTAACCACTGCACCACCATGCCACCCAACAAGCTGTTACATTCATTCATTTTCTTTTGGCTTAGTCCCTTTATTAACCTGAGGTCACCACAGTGGAATGAACCGCCAACTTATCCAGCATATGTTTTGCGCAGTTGATGCCCTTCTAGCTGCAACCCATCACTGGGAAACCAGCGGTTACATTCAACCCAATAAAATAATAAACTACAATCAGTTACAGAAGAAACATAATACCTTTATGAATTATAAACAACAAGTTAATCCAACAAATTTGATCATAATTGAACATAATCCACTGCCCAATTTTCTAAGTAATCAAGATAATTTAGTTATTAGCACTTGTTTTTTTTAAACGAAGTTTAAATTATAATATTAAGCTGCTGTAATGATATCAACAGAATAAAGAATTGAACATTACAACTTCAACAAATCAATAACTTTCATTTCAAGGTTAAATGGTGTACTGTATATGCACAGCTAGTTTTTTTAAGCCAATGATAAACCTCCGGTGAATGCTTAATGTGACTATTTTCAATTTCATAATTTTGCTTTTGCAGCATCGATGTTGTAATGTAATTACAATACATTCAGTTAAATAGACTTAAGCATTCATTTAGTTGCTCAAGCATAAAATCAGATAATAGACTGTGTAAGCGCTAGCGCCGTCAGGATCAGCAGGCGAGTGCAGAAACTCCATTGAAAATACTGTGGTAAAAGTAAACTGTCATATTTAATAACATGGCAGGGGGAAATGGAATTTAATGCAGTGCTTCTTGTCCGGTCTGAGACCCACTTTATATCCTGTGTATATATATATATATGAGGCAGTAAAGATCACTGATTTTTAAAGAAATCAGACCTTAAACATGGCAATATTATAATGGAAAGACAGTTCACCAGAAGCGCATAAAAGTCTGTATGCATATACTCCATTCTTGTTGCACAATTTTAAAATATACTACACTAAAAAAATATGCAAAGATGATTGCTTGGATTTACTCAATTTTTTTAAAAGGTAAACAGTTTATTTGGGCTGAATTTGAACAAATTAAGTTGAACATTACTAAATATAACTTGTTTGTTAAATTCAACACATATAAATTGTTTGCAACAATTTTGCAGACGTGATTTTTCCAATGTACAATAAATACAGTTAAAGTCAGAATTATTAGCCCCCCTTTTTTCTTTTTTAAATATTTCCCAAATGACGTTTAACAGACCAAGGAAATTTTCACAGTATGTCTGATAACATTTTTTCTTCTAGAGAAAGTCTTATTTGTTTTATTTCGGCTAGAATAAAAAGCAGTTTTTAATTTTCTAAAAGCCATTTTAAGGTCGAAATTATTAGCCCCTTTAAGCTAGATTTTTTTTCTGATAGTCTACAGAACAAACAATCGTTATACAATAACTTGCCTAATTAACCTAACCTGCCTAGTTAACCTAATTAACCTAGTTAAGCCTTTAAATGTCACTTTAAGATGTATAGAAGTGTCTTGAAAAATATCTAGTAAAATATTATTTACTGTCATCATGACAAAGATAAAATAAATCCGTTATTAGAAATGAGTTATTAAAACTATTATCTTTAGAAATGTGTTAATTTCTCTCCATTAAGCAGAAATTAGTGGAAAAAATAAACAGGGGGGCTAATAATTCTGACTTCAACTGTATGTCTCAGGCACATTTTTCTATGCAAGTCTTTAGATTAGGTGGCCTCTTCAAACCTAACAGCACATCTTTTTCCCACAACACGCCGGAAAATACATACCAAAGTTTAAAGCTTAAGGGATTTGAACCCCCTCTCCCCCCTCAAAAAAATATGAGCAATAGTAATACCTCATCTAGCGTTTGCTTACAAAAAAACACTCAGCTCTTTCACACAGCTCCAAAAGACACACATAATAACTCATATCCACATCAATGCCTTTATCCATTCGCTCAAACACAGGGTAACATATGTACCGGCTAACTTTACACAGAATATTCCCACTCATAAACACACACACACATACACACCTGGCGGTTCTCCACACACTGAAAAACCAGCTGGCTTCAGAACAATCAGCACAGGTCTCACTGATTTTCACTCGTTATTCTTTGTTTTTTTGTGGGTGTTTGTCTCCAAACGACACAGCAATTACTATTAGCACCATTGTTTTTATCATTATTATGATTTACTAGCCACCGACTCTGAGCCAAATCAGCCTGCGTATAAACCTGTCCTCTATGGCAACCGCATCAAAGAGAGAGAGATGGAGAGATGGAGGGAAAAAAAAGAGAGAAGGAGTGCTATATAAAAAGGATGAAGCGTCCTTTCTCTGTGTGTCTGCCAGTAGCACCTCGGGGAGAACTGTTGGAAAAATGTGATTTTTCACACCAGCATCTCAGAGGCAATAGCAGAAGGAGAAGCGGAGAGACAGACCGATGGAGAGAATCTGGAATGAACGACAGCCTGCTAATTATTAAAGCTCTGTTTGGGGTTTTGACATGAGTTTTTCTGGCCCGTGCCAAACCCAGTTTGCACCCGGCACCTCTGATCTCGACTTTCCCCGATCAGTGTTCAGGAGTGCTCCAGGTGCATCTAGGAGTTTGCGCATGTTGAATGGCAGTGGTGTAAGGAGTACTGAAACATCACACTCAAGTAAAAGTACCATAACTTGGCCAAAAATGTAGTGCAAGTAGAGTAAAAGTATCTGTTGTAAATATTACTCAAAGCATGAGTAAAAAGTAGACCTATTAAAAGTACTCAACAGTAGTGAGTAGTGAGTATTACACTGTGAAAAGCTGATGAGTTTACATGCAGTTTGTGCAGGGATGTGTAAACGTAACATTCTGTAGTGCATTTAGTGATCTTCCTATATTCGTTTGTTCGTTCCTTCCATTGTTTGTTTGTTCTACCTTTCCTTTATTCATCCGTTTGTTCGTTCATTCATTTGTTCCTTCCTTCGTTCCTCCCTTCATTCATTCGCTCATTCATCATTCGTATTTTGTTCCTTCTTTCATTAGGTTCTTTGTTCATTCATTCGTTCGTTTGTTCGTTCCTTCCTTCCTTAGTTTGTTCAGTCCTTCCTTGAATCTTTCCTTCATTCATTCATTTGGTCCTTCCTTCATTCTTCTCTTCATTCATTCGTTCGTTTATATTTTGTTCCTTCTTTCATTAGGTCCTTTGTTCATTCATTCATTAATTCCTTCCTTCCTTAGTTTGTTCAGTCCTTCCTTGAATCCTTCCTTCATTTGTTCTTTTATTCATTCGTTCGTTCCTTCATATTTTGTTCTTTCCTTCATTAGGTCCTTTGTTCATTCATTCATTCGTTCGTTTGTTTATTCCTTCCTTAGTTTGTTCAGTCTTTCCCTGAATCCTTCCTTCATTCATTTGGTCCTTCCTTCGTTCGTCTCTTCATTTGTTCGCTCATTCATTAGTTTATATCTTGTTCTTTCCTTCATTAGGTCCTTTGTTCATTCATTCATTCGTTCGTTTGTTCATTCCTTCCTTAGTTTGTTCAGTCTTTCCTTGAATCCTTCCTTCCTTCATTAGGTCCTTCCTTCGTTTCTCCCTTCATTTGTATTTTGTTCCTTCCTTCATATGGTCCTTTGTTCATTCATTCATTCGTTCGTTCATTTCTTTCTTCCTTCCTTAGTTTGTTCAGTCCTTCCTTGAATCCTTCATTCATTCTCTTATTCATTCGTTCGTTCTTTTATATTTTGTTCCTTCTCTCATAAGGTCCTTTGTTCATTCATTCGTTCCTTCCTTAGTTTGTGCAGTCCTTCCTTGAAACCTTCACTTATTTGTTCCTTCCTTCATTCCTCCCCTCAATTGTTCGTTCATATTTTGTTCCTTTCTTCATTTGGTCCTTTCTTCGTTCTTCCCTTCATTTGTTCGCTCATTCATTCGTTTATATTTTGTTCTTTCCTTCATTAGGTCCTTTGATCATTTATTCATTCGTTTGTATGTTCATTCCTTCCTTAGTTTGTTCAGTCCTTCCTTGAATCCTTCCTTCATTCATTTGGTTCTTCCTTCGATCCTCCCTTCATTCGTTTGCTCATTCATTCATATTTTGCTCCTTCCTTCATTAGGTCCTTTGTTCATTCATTCATTTGTTCGTTTCTTTGTTCCTTCCTTCTTTTTGTTTGTTCAGTCCTTCCTTGAGTCCTTCATTCCTCCCTTCATTTGTTCGCTCGTTCATTCATTCGTTTGTTCTTATTTTGTTCCTTCCTTCATTAGGTCCTTTGTTCATTCATTCATTCGTTCGTTCGTTCGCTCCTTCTTTAGTTTCAGTCCTCCATTGAATCCTTCCTACATTCAATTGGTCCTTCCTTCTTTCCTCACTTCATTTGTTAGTTCATATTTTATCTCTTCCTTCATTAGGTTCTTTGTTCATTCATCCATTCGGTAGTTCGTTCCTTGCTTAGTTTGTTCAGTCCTTCCTTAAATCCTTCCTTCATTAGTTCGGTCCTTCCTTCACTCAGCCCTTTCTTCCATTCTTCATTCGTTCCATTTAGTGATTGTTTAAGGCTGTTTGAGGATTTCAGTCATCATACAGTCGACATCCTTCATTTTCTCATCAGTGACATGCAGTCTATAAATAGTCTTTGAGTCATTGCGTGTAAAGATTTTGGACATCTTCTTGGACATGTTTAATGCTTCCAAACGGTTTGCTGCATTTATAAATGTCTTGAGGTTATTCAGTATCATGCGATTTACTTTGTATGTGCGATTTAATTGGACAGGAATCACAGGACTGATTTTTCTACTTTAGCCAACCACCATAGACAAGAAAGAAATGAAGTAGGGACTGCAGGTACAGGAAAATAGTGGAGTAAAAGTACAGATACAGCACTAAAAATTTACTCTAGGCAAAGTGAAAGTACACATTTTTAAAACTACTTAGTAAATTACAATTCCTGAGAAAAACTACTCAATTACAGTAGTTTGAGTATGTGTAATTTGTTACGTTACACCACTGTTGAATGGGCCGAATAAACGTGCATGTAGGTGGTTTTGCGTTATGGCATCTCATGTGCCAACACAGATGCCACAAACACAAAACGTCCTCCCATGAGAAGTTTACACCCAGAAACAAGTTCATGCAGCAGTCCACCAATCACTGCAGGGCACTGCATCCATGACAACCCTGGCATGCTGACAACCAGTCAATCTAGAAAAGACGTTTCTGGAATTCACAGCCTCCATAACTAAGTCTGAGCTCTTTTTTTTTTTTTGCTTAATTTGAGCAAGTTTCCCGCCGTCCAGACACTTTAATCTGTCTTGAGTGCCTGACCTCGTTGACGGGGAGGAACGGCTTTGCATTTTCTTTTATTGCGTCGATCGCACAGGTGTGCTTGGCTGAAGAGGATGTTCATGGCTTTGAAAAGATTTGTCATGATGAAAAAATGCTTGCTGCAGGCAAATGTGGCGTTTCATATTCAGATCCAGCCCCTTACAGCCTGCAAAGGCCTGTCAATCTCGCATTTAAGGTCTGACTTAAAGCACAAAATTCCCTATCTAAACACACTGCCTGATGTGCTTGCCGTGCAAATATTTGTTCAGACACAATTACTAGAGCGTATAAGTGCTCGACTAACAAATAACTGGAAATTAAGTTGCCCAATGCTCGAAACTCAACAAACTCAACGTTTCTTTCTCACACTCAGTATGATAATAAGACAGATTTAAAGTATTCCTCTTGCATATATTATGTATTGTTTGGGTCTCTCAAGAAAACAATCATATGCAGAAAGAAAACAGCATGTGTTTTTAAGTCATATTATCCATCTCATCCAAGTTGACTACTATTTAGAGTTGAAGAGATGCAAAAACCTCTAAATGCCATTTGATATTTTCTTCTGAAATTATCATTTTTCACAGACTCCTGTGTAGGCTCAGTGATTTTACTTTTGTAGTGGCAAATAAGCTATTTTCTTTGCCTTTTAAGTGAAATAAGTGAACATAAACAAAGGAGGTTGAAATAAATGATCATTTTAGGAGAAATTTCAGACAGCATTTAGAAGTTTTTGCATCTGAACTCTTCATTTGGTCACTGTAAAAAAATATATGATCAATTTGTCCTGACAGCACATGCTTTTACGTAATTGTAAGTTATTCATGTTCTAACTTAATTTTATAAGATGTTTTAAGTCAGATTAACATAATATAAGTTCAATGGACTCATAATTTTAATTTGATTCTGCTTAAAAATGTAAGGCAACCAAGATTTGTTGTACGGTGTGGTTTAAAATATCATTTTTTTGTGCATGATAAGATGCAATGGAGTTTTCGTTACAGTATATTGATGCTTAACAAACAGTTTCAATCTGGCATATTAAATTCGCAACCTTTATTTATTAAAGATAAAATAATACAGTTTAAAATATCTTGCATATTATAACACTGACCTACACGCTAAACCCCTGAATGAAACAATTCAGCGAGAAAACCCTGAACACTCTTATATAAATAAAGTCTATTCGTCTTGCAAACTTTCAATGTCAATAATAAATACACTTATTGTAAAAATCTTATACTCAATAAAGCAGATATGATGTGGACCTGAATGTTGGTATTTAAATAAATATAAACCGAGTCTATTCGGCTTGCAAACTTTTAATAGCAAAAATTAAATAAACTTATTTTAAAAGTCAATATAAGGCATATCTGGTAATGCTACATGATGTGTGCCTAAATGTTGGTATTTATACGCCTGAATTGCTGATTGCTTCAGTTTAGATGCTGCCTTTGGAGAGATGATGCCTTTTCGATAAAGATTAATATTGAAGTACAGCTTTAATATCCTCTAAATCTAGCGACACAACAAATAGCTTTAAAAAAAGGACCTGTTGCATTAATGAATGTAGACTTTTAAAGACTAACAGATAACTTATGCTCATCTTAGCTTACTACTCATTTTTATATTTGTAGATATAGCCTACACTGTAAAATTATATATATGATCAATTAGTCCTGACAGCACATGTTTTAGGTCATTGTAACTTATTAATATAAGTTAATCATGTTCTAACTTAATTTTAGAAGTTGTTGTAAGTCAGATTAACATAATATAAGTTCAATGAACTCAAAATGTTAATTTGATTCAGCTTAATTTAAGGCAACCAGGTTTTTTTTTTTTACAGTGTAGTAGTAGTTGTAATAATATTAATAATAATAATAATAATAATTACACTGTAAAAAGCGATGGTTAACCTTAATTTACTAAAAAATTGAGTAAGCACAGCCTTAAAATGATTAGGTAACTGAACTATGTGTTCATGTAACTTAATTTTTATAGTTATGCACAAAGTTGCAACAGAAATACTTTACAATTCTTAAGTAAAATCAACTTGTCTCTTTTAAGGCAATGGATTTACTCACTTTTCAAAAGCAATTGCTTTTTACAGTTGCTATACAAAATATATAGTTATTAATGCTTTACAGCACTCTTTCCAAATAGCTACACACATTTTTATAACAGATATGATCTGCTTTATTGATATTAGCTGCTAAGATTGGGAAAGTAGGCTATATTTTTATCCCTCAGCGATGAGTTGTGCTTTTTTATTTCTAAACAGCTCTCCTTAGACATCTGAAATGTGTTGGCGAAGATTTCTGAAAACAGTGGGAAAGATATTGATTCTCATAGCACGTACCATTGTAGTTCAGGGGAATTTGCCAGCTCTCCTCAAAGACCCATTTTTCTTTAAAACCTTCTGCGTCCAAAAAAAAGAGGAGAGGGAGCGGGCGCACCAGTCGGTTTCTTCGGTGATACCGGAAGCGAAAAAAGAACTCAACAAGTCGGGCTGTTTCCCAGAGTTTGTTCCGTCTGAATAAAAAAATATATATATAAAACAAAAAAGAAACGAGTAAAGCTTTCTCCGCAACGATGGATTATCGAGGTCCGCGGCCACTGCTCGTATAACCCGAACTGTTCCGTCCACAAAATAGTGTTTCTCCCGCTGTCATCGACTGAGCGACGGAGCCCCGCTGTCAGCGCCGACCGGGGAAATTCGCAAGCTCGGTAGAAATTCTCCGGTGTACTGCTCGCCTGAAGACGTTCTGCGCGACAGTGAGTGATTTTCTTCGTCTTTATGTCCTCAAGTCAGTTCCTGTTCATCTTGACTGCATCTCCCTCTTTCGATCCTCCGACTGTCCGCACCATAACGGGACCCCCGCTGTTACCGGACAGATGAAAGCGAGAGGCGTCCTCAAATGCCGTCGCAGTCAGTCAGTCAGTCACTAACACGGGCAGTGCACATTGCGACAGTCTAATCCGTAGACGCACCGAAGGGATCTTGCTTGTTGGCTAAAAGCTTATACTGACGCTGCGTTTAAAAGGCACGGGATGAGTAAACGTCCCCTCCGCGTGAGTAAATATCGCTTATCGCCTCGGTCGACCCGGGGTAAGCGGGTCGGGGAGGCGTCGAACTGGTAAATTATTGATCAATGTAGCAACTGGCAGCGTGTGGCGCTCCGAGGCCGGCCGGTGTGGCAGCTGCAGCTTTGGGGCATTAGTAAGGGCTGTGGGAAAATCATGGACGGCGCGGATTACTGAACACCAAGACAGACTGTACACACACACACACACGGGGTGGAAAAACACAACTCGAATAGAGCACGAGCAAAAGTGCGAACGCACAGAAATAACCGAGAGTTCGAGCTCGCCTGCTGTATGGTGATCGGCGCAGTGATTGTTCATTGAGATTCAGGGGGGGTCGACATTTTAAGAAGAGTTTCTGTTTGTAATTTCTGGGCGCAATTTGCTGAAGTTCGGTTCGCGCGGTCCAAATTGTCTTTTGGCGCCCCTAGCGCAGTTGTTTGACTCGATTATTTATTATAAGGCGTTTAAACAAAACACGATTTTTGCGATGTGTTTGCGTATGACAGCGTCAAATATAATGAGAGTGCAGGCTATTATGTCAGCTATATGTAAATATCCATCAGCTGTTGATGGTTACCATCTAGATTTGATCGTTAGAAAAGGTTTTATTTAGTATAAAATAGTTTAAGAACTTTTTCGAAAATTAGAACGTTGTTTGGAATGAGTGACGTATAATTCTATCTGGAAATATTTCGAATTTGGCGGGTGAAATGTTAAAAAATACACTAAAAAGCCTGGTTGCCTTAAGTTTTTAAGCTGAATCAAATTAACCTTGAGTTAATTTAACTTAAATTATGTTAGTCTTTAAACAGCTTGCATAACTTATAAAATTAAGTTAGAACATGATTAACTTAAGTTACAATGACTAAAACATGTGCTGTCAGGACTAATTGATCATATATTTTTTTACAGTGTACAAATGAAGAGTTCAGATGCAAAAACCTCTAAATGCCGTCTGAAATTTCTCCTAAAATGAGCATCATTTCAACCTCCTGTGTTTATGTTCAGTTGTTTCACTTAAAAGGCAATGAAAGGATTTATTTGCCACTATAAAAGTAAAATCACTGAGCCTGCACACAATTCTTAATTTTTTAAGAAAATATCAAATGGCATTTAGAGGTTTTTGCATCTAAACTCCTCAATTTTAATAGTAGTCAACTTGAGACACAGTTTCAGTTCTTGCATTGCTTGTACTACACGTGAATAGGCAGTGCCATGAGGTATCCCGTACAGCCGGTGTCCCACTGAGCGCCGGTGTCTCGTGCCATCCTTCAGATTGTGTTACTTCTAAAAAGCCACAAACAAGCAGCAACAGCCCATTAATAATACAAGAAAGTGCATCATCATAACCTTCCAATGGGAAACCGTCCAACAGGTGCAGCATCACTTATTTATTTGAATTAACGTTTATGTTTAGGGTTTTATAACTTCAGCCCTGATGGTGCAAAGCAGTCTCTTTATAAATGTGATCGCCTTTAATTTTCGTTGATTTGTGCTGATCAAGACTCGTGTGTGCAGGACATAAATGGTGATTCAAATAACTTACAAAAAAAATCTGAGAGCAGATACAGTTTATTCAGAAGATTAATTTCACAACCCACATTTTCCAGGAAAAGTCTTCTGTTCTGAGGTTTCCTCAGCCAGATTTCTTAAGGGAAACATGCACGGGAATGATATGAGCCACATGGTGCATTACATTCTTACTTTAGTTTACAAAATATGTATAAAACTGTGGATTTCTAATTGGTTTCAGACATTAATTATCTAATAAATAGGCTAAAAAAAAAAAAATATGTAGGCCTACCACACATCTTCACTCAGAAATTAAATAATAAACCTAGCATAGTCCAATTGAAATTGTATTTAGAGTTATTGTTAATATAGCTTATAATTATTATAATTAAACGTGCTGTACGCTTTTTAATGTTGATTACAAATAATTTAATGAATGATGCTCATGCTAATTTAGAATTTTATTATTATTATTATTATTATTATTATTATTATTATTATTGTTTTATATTATTATTATTATTATTATTATTAAGTGTAGACGAGGAAAACTAAATGAGAATAAAATAAAATGTATAACTACAATGATGTTAAATAATGATCCACTAGAAAAAGAAAAAAAAATGAATGTAGCTTTTTATCATTTGTTCTTGTTATAATGAATAAACAAATAATATTAATAGTAAAACAAATATTAGCCCTATATAAAAAAATAAAAAGGTATTCCCAATCCTTGGTATATTTTCTTTTTAAAAGAAATTATTAAATTAAAACGTATAATTAAACTCTTTATCGTTTTCTAGTTAACCATCTTACAAATGCTCTCCTTTTGTAAAAAGAAAAATAAAGAAAAAATGCATTAATTTAGCACTAAGAATGAATTTCCAATAAAAAACAATTCATAAAAATTATTTATTATTTGGTTTTGTGCTTTGTTTTTGACCAACATTGATTTCGATATTTAATCCTGGAAATCAGTGCCATTTACTTACCGTTTTAACAAACTGAAGAGCTGCGTATATGGCTTGCATTTTATACAGTCGTTTCATTTAAACATAAATTTAACGAAACTAAAAAGAAAATATCGAATTACAAAATGGATCTAAAGATTTTCACTCTCATATAATATTCAGATAATTTCAGCTTGTATTGTCCAGTGCAGCTGTAGCCAAAATTCTAATAAATTTCCATTTAGTTTAGAAAAACGAGTCATTTTTCACATAATTTCTGATTTTACATTTGATGATTCAAATGATACCTTAATTCTGTGTATTTCAATTAATTATTATTATTATTATTATTATTATAATAATATAGAGAACAATTTAATCAGCAGAAAAAAAATCAAATAGATGTGTATTATAGGCTAATGCATTTTACAAAAATAGTTTATACCAAATGACAACATAATAATAATAATAATAATAATAATAATAATAATCACTGGGGACGCGATTGATTACCAAAATTAATAAGCATCTTCAACAAAAAGCATTTTTAATAACAATAATAATAATAATGATGACATATAGTGCATTATAACGGATAATTTAAGGATCACTATTTATTATAGCTTATGTTATTATACCAAATTGACCCATATACTCATCGAAAATATTGTCAGAATAGCAGTTATTACTGTGTCGCTTTTTAACTGTTATGTATTTTTACGCCTTATAAAGGATTTACCCATAGTTATGGTACTTATATTATGAACACATAAATCTGCAATTTCAGACAGCCACCGAAAAGACAATTCAAGCACAGTTTTGATCCTCAAAAGGTGCATTTATCACCTTATAATCCAATTCTGTTAAATGCACGACGTGCGTTTATTGGAACGGAGCTGAAAACACTGCAACTTCTCTGAGAAATCTTCCCCGTTGGCTCTTTTTTCGCACGGGACAATTAGAGCCAACAGTAAACTCGGGTTTTAACGATCGAATAATGCGTTCCAGGTCGAGTTTGGAGAGAACCGTGCTCTCCGGTAATTGCGTTTGCACAGCGCGGGAGAAAGTGCGAGCGACGCGGGTTCAGCATCACTGAAATCCCGCTGAAAGTTAATGAGAGTCTCTGCTCACCGCAGCTCCTCTTAATATGACCGCAGTGCAGCACAGGCTGAACCACGCTGTTTTAATACCTGGCAGAAGACAAGACAGCAGCTGTAATAAACTCTCCGTGCAGAAACCCGACCTGCAGCGGACTATGAGGCGTTTTTATACCAAGGGGTCACTGCAAATTTTAGCTGCGCTCAGATGCGAGGAATTTTCACTATACCGCACTGAATTATGGCAGTAGTGGTTGCTATGACTTTACTGTAAAAACAGTGACGATGTTACAAGCATTAGGGGTTTCCATTATGCACAATCATCGTGTCGTTATATTAAATAATGCTAATATATTACAGCTGAATCATTCGATTGTGTTTATTACCTACTACCATATGAGAACTGAAGGTTATTGCTTTAAAAAATAAACAATCAGCAGAGTTAATGGCAAATAATTCTATAGAAACATTTTTTTTTTACATACAGTAAAATGTATTAACAGGCCAAACTGCGTGATTAATAACACTTTAAAATATGATGCTTTTATAGCATCTTCCTTAAAGTGGAAAGCAAATAAAATCTTTTGGTTTACACATTTCGTTTTCTTTTTAATTGTAACAATTGTTATGATCTTATTGAACAACTTAATTCTTATTTTAACAGTAAAGAAAAATATTGAGACACTTCTGGCCTTTGAGTTTAATATAAATCAGACAATATAATGAAAACATTAATATTACAATAATAATTACAATATTGGTTTCCTTCATTGTGAAAATATTTACACAAATGACACCACTGTTAATAATTTTGTAATAAACTAAAAAAGTATTGCCTTTTTTGCAATAAACGACCTCTTTCACATTCAGTTATAGATTGCAGTATTATTTTCACAATTATTTGACATAATTGACAATTATTTGAATAATATCATCACTTTTGCGTTTATTATTTTTTTAAAGTGTTTAGGACATACTTTGCAAGCAAATTGTTGTTAAAAATAGTGAAACTTTAGGCCTTATTTTCCTTTAATTTAGAGAGCATGACGAAAACATTATAAATACAATAATAATGATGAATTATAGACGAGTGCTGGTTTTCTTAAAGAGTGGAAAGTTGAATGGATTTACATTTATTACATAATAATAATAATTATCTACCAATTAGGCATGAGCCAGTATAAGATTCTGATGCTATGATAACCTTAGATAAAAATATCTCGATTTCACAGTATTGTGATTACTGCTTTAAAAATATGTGCTTTTTAAATGTCTGGGTAAAAAAAAACAACATTTTATTTTGAGAAACATTTAAACATTTATTTTGGAGCAGTAAACATGTCAGGCTAAATAATTCAATTGAATCATTGACTTCTACTGTCTTCATTAGTTTCAAAAACACATTTCTTTACAATTTCGATGACATCTTTGGATATTTTTTCTGCTGGAGATACGGTTGTCCTAAAAAAAAAGAAGAATTATTTATTTATTTTTTTAAACCTTAACTTTTCCAAACCATGGTATACCTTCATAACAGTTATCGTCCCATGCTAATACACAAATCATTTTTATCTGCAATAAACTAAACTGAATACATAAATTATAGTGTACTTAATTTTGCTGAGCACTGTATGCAAGGGGGAAAAATACTGCAATGTCAAAATTTTCCAATATCGTGCAGCCCTACTTTGTTTTTGTTATTATTATTATTATTAACAACATTGCTATGCTTCTCCAAATACTTGTAATTTTAGACTGAAGTAATTGACAGCTATGTTTTGTTCTAGGGCTGCACAATATATTGCTTCAGCATCAATATTGCAATGTGATCATTCACAACTGTCACAGGATATGTAGTGCTTATATTATAATTTATCATTTGCATGTGTTTGAAGCTTGTGGTTGTATAATGATTTTCTTACATTTAGGTATAGAAATTGTACCATTTGTAACCTTAACTATGATTCATTTTATTTTTAATTATTTTTATCATTCTGTTACTGTACTTTAATACTGTTCGGGAAATGATACAACGTAACATTATATTTTTTTCTTAATTGTATTTACAGATTGTTATGCATGTAAATACAACACATGCAAATACAGAAATCCACTGTAAATAGCACAGACCACAGCCAAAAATGTGTTGGGGGACCCCAAAAAGTTTGTAGATAGTTTATTAGATTTTATGGAGATGCAAATAGTAAACATTAATTTATCAATCTCTGATTAAATATATGCATGAAAATACTCACAACACATGCAAATAGAGAAATGAACTACAAATAGCACAGACAAGAACTAAAATGTGTCAGGGGACCCCAAAAAGTTTATAGAATGTTTGTTAGATTTTATGAAGATGCACTTCTACTGCAGAATCATCCCAATCAATCTAACATTATAAATTCTTTCCAAACAGAGATATTGATCTAGTGGAATTGTATTCATATCGTAATATATAAATCGCAAAATAAACAAATATGTTAGATTTTTCCAATATCATTCAGCCCTATTTTGTTCTGTTCTTGGTAAGGGTTATAGGGTTTGTGAATGGATATATTTGAAAATTAATAAAATATTTATTTAAAAAAAAAAAAATCTTAAATTTACTGAAATATGTTTTGTTGGTCTTTAATTATTTTAAAACGGTCTTAATTTTGCTTTGTCCAAGTAAAGTTAAAAATAGGCCGACATCCATCCAATCACCAACAATAGATCTCAGTAAAATCTTATTTTTTATAATTAAGTTGTCAGCAAATTTCACATTAAATTCCATATTTATGGAAAGACAAATAAACATAATTCCTCATGCAATACAGAGCATTAGAACAAAAATACTTAGTGTTTAACCCCATATAAGTCTTAAAAGGGTCTTTAAAAAGTCTTAAATTTGACTTGATGAAACCTGCAGAAACTAAAAACACAAAAAGCTACCCAATCGGGCTGACATCTATCCAATCACCAACAATACTTCCCGGTAAAACCTTATTTTTAATATTTAAGTTACAAGCAAATTCCCCATTAAATTGCCTATTCAGGTAAAGACAACTAAATATGATCCCTTATGATAATACCGGCACATTAGGGGGAAAAAATCTTAGTGTTTAACCCCATATAAGTCTTAAAAAGGTCTTTAAAAAGTCTTAAATTTGACTTGAAACCTGCAGAAAGTAAAAACACAAAATCTACCCAATCGGGCTGACATCCATTTAATCACCAACAATACATCCCGGTAAAACCTTATTTTTAATACTTAAGTTACCAGCAAATTCACCATTAAATTGCCTATTCAGGTAAAGAAAACTAAATATGATCCCTTATAATAATACCGAGACATTAGGAAAAAAATCTTAGTGTTTAACCCCATATAAGTCTTAAAAGGGTCTTTAAAAAGTCTTAAATTTGACTTGATGAAACATGCAGAAAGTAAAAACACAAAAATTGGTGACATAGAAAGCGAGGACTTGCAAACCAAAAAGAGTCTTGCTTGACTTCATCTGCTGGCTGCCGATGTGTAACCACTTTTTTAATCTTGAGAGAGAGAGAGAGAGAGAGAGAGAGAGAGAGATACAGGAAAACTGCCATATACGAGTCTCCGCTGTTGTTTTAATCTGGCTCTCTAAGTGCAGTTTTGAATTACAAAACATTCTCTCTCTTTTTTTTTTCCTCCTCTCTGCTTCTTTTCTTGGTATTCAGTAACGGTTACTTCTGCTGTTCACTTTGAGGAGGAATGGAAGCCGACGAGAGAGAAAGAGAGCCAGAAAACCCAAGGAAAACACAGTTACTCCCAAGCAACAAAGTGGCAAGAATGCAAGTCTTGGCATCGACTGGTGCTCTTAACATTTTCTCATCTAAAAAGAGGACGTTTTGAGATTTAAGACAGCCCTGGCTCAAATTAGATTATAATTCAGTGCAGGACATCCCCATTACGCAGGTATTGTGTGAAATGGAAACTATATGTGACCCCTAGAGCATAAAAACATCTTGTATGGGTATATTTCTGGCAATAACCATTGTATGGGTCAAAATGATCATTTTTATCTTTTATGTCAAAAATCATTTGCATTTTTAAGTAAAGATCAAGTTCCATGAAAACATTTTGTAAACGTCCTACTGTAAAGTCAGCTAAACTTAATTTATGATTAGTAACGTGCATTTATACTGTAAGTGCATCATATAGACCAGTGTTTCTTAACCATGTTCCTGGAGGACCACCAGCTCTGCACATTTTGCATGTCCTCTTAACCAAACACCTGATTCAGATTATCAGCTCATTAGCACAGACTAAAAGACCTGTAATGGGTTTGACAGACAAAGGAGACATCAAAAACATGCAGTGTTGGTGGTCCTCCAGGAATGTGGTTGAGAAACACTGATATTGACAACTTTAAAGCAGATTTTATCAGTATTTTTGTTTTTTTTAAACTCGAGTCCAAGGTTTCATGAGATCGAAAAAAAAAGAAAAAGAAAAAGGTGTATTTTTACACACTATAAAAAAATTGTTGCTTTAATTTTTTTTAGATTAAGCCAATTTACTTTCTTTACTTTTAAAAAATTAAGTTAAACTCTATATAACTTTAAAAATGTAGTTGCCAAGTTGAATTGATTTAAATTAAAGCAACATAATATTTTTCTTGATATTTTGTCATCATTTTTTTTTTTTTTTTTAGATTTTTTTCAAACTCAAGTCCAATGTTTTCAAAAGTCCAATGAGACCGAAAAGTGTGTATTTTTACGGTGTAAAGAAATAATAATAATAAAAAAAAATTCTCGTTGCCTTCAATTTTTGAGTACAAATTAACGTTTCTAGTCATCTCAACTTACATCAAACAAACTGGCTAAAAATATTAAGTTAAACTCTGTATAATTTAAAACATGTAGTTGAACAAACGTAATGCAATAAATTAAAGTGACATAAAAATATCTGTCTTGACTTTGTCAATGTTTTTTAGATTTTTTTCAAACTCAAGTTCAATGTTTCATGAGATTGAAAAAAGTGTGTATTTTCACCAACTCAAAAATTGGAGAAAACAAGAATTTTTACAGGCCGCTGTGGCGACCCCGCAAGGGACAAAGCCGACAAGAAAATGAATGAATGAAAGAATTTTTACAGTGTAATCAAATGAACTTACACCAATCAAACTGACTAAAATATGAAGTTAAACTTTGTATACCTTAAAAAAAAATTAGTTGACATCAGATGAATTAACCTATTAAAATATATTAAAGCAACACAAAAATATGTTGTTGTCTTGACTTTGTCATAAATTAACAAAAACACTTTTAACTCAAGTAAAATGTTTCATGAGATAGAAAAAAAGTGTGTATTTTCACACACTACAAATAATTCTCACACACTGAAATAATTTACCAATCAAACTGACTAAAACATTAAGTTAAACTTAGTATAACTTAAATCAGGGCTGCCCAAACTCCTGGAGGGCCGGTGTTTTAGCATATTTTAGTTCCAACCCCAATTAAACACACCTGAACCAGCTAATCAAGCTCTTTCTAGGTATACTACAAAGCTCCAGGCAGGTGTGTTGAAGGAAGTTGGTGCTAAACTATGCAGGACATCGGCCCTCCAGGACAGAGTTTGGACACCCCTGACTTAAATGTAGTTGACTTCAGTTGAATTAACTTATTGTAATAAATGTTTTTTGTTTTTCAAATTCAAGTCCAATCTTTCATGAAACAGAAAAAATAAAGAAAAAAGTGTTCTCACACACACACAAAAGAAAATTTATTGTTGCCTTAATTTTTTTTAGTTGGATCAAATTAACTTTTCTAGCCATCTCAACTTGCATCAAAACGACTAAAAATATTAAGTTAAATTCTGTATAACCTAAAATTGAGAATTTTAACCAGATTTGACTTAATGAAATAAATTGAAACAAAATACAAATATTTGTTGTCTTGACTTTTTGTAATATATATTTTCACTCAAGTATTTTCACACACTAAAACATTTCTTGTTGTCTTTAATTTTGAGTTGAACCAAATTAACTTTTCTAGTCATCTCAACTTGCATCAATCAAAATGACAAAAATATTAAGTTAAACTTTGTATCAATTAAAAAAAAATGTAGTTGACTTAAGTTGAAATGACTTAAAATAATTTAAAGCAACATACAAATTTGTCATCTTGATTTTTGTCATAAAACAGTAACACTTTAAAATAATGGTCTATTAGTTAATGTTATATACTAACATGAGCAAACAATTACTAAATATAGTTATTAAATTGGATAATTGTGCACTGTAAATCCTAACAGTGAAAAACACTGAATGAAATGAGTTAGTTTAACTTATAATTTTTTTAAAAGTTAATTTGACAATGGAAAAAAAAGTGTTATGGTAACTCAAACTGATTATATTAAGCAGAACTCAAACAGAATTAGTATATAAATGAATGAATTTTTTTTAAATTATTTAACTTAATGCTAAAAGCAATACCAAACCATTTGAGTAGCTATAAAGTTGCTTTGACTTAATTCGTTCTATAACTGAACTTAAAATGTTTAGGTTACTACTCTAAATGTTTGACGATATCAACACAAATAATGTAATGTATTGGTTTCAAAACTTAAATGGTTTGCAGCAATCAGTTTCCTCAAACAGTTTGAGTTAACTTCTCAGGTTTTACAGTGTGGTTATTATTATCAACAATAAGTTAAATAACATTACAGTAGTTCACGTTTACTCACTGTGCATTAACTAGCGCAACTTTAGATTTTAATAATGCAGTAAATTGTAAAAATGTTAAAAAATACATGAACTAATGGACCATTATTCTAAAGTGTTACCCATAAAATGTTTTACGGTGCAGCAAAACAAGAACTGAAGCAAATAATGCCATAGGTTTTGAGAAAATAAACTGTAGGTCGCAAATATATTTAATAAAATAAATAAATAAATGTCCCTGCAAAATACTGGAGGGAGTGATTTATGCTTTAATGCATTTAACACAATGGATTGCAGCCACATCCTATTATTAATACATTCTAAAAAGGCGTCCTGAAGGCAAAACAAACCCTAGGAGAAAAGGATTACACTTTGGTTTTGCCTGTGCTTGACTGTCAACACAAAAGATCATCACCTCAGGTGACAGACGGCCGTTTGAGTCTGTGTGTGTGGTAATTTTAGTGAGGGGTGTGGTGAGCGCTTCGTTTATCTCCAGTTAACCACCGCGGGCCCCGTGGTCTGATAGCTGTAGATTTGCCCGGCAGCCCACTGACGCTGGCAAAGCCACAGACCACAGCGAGGGCACTTCAATACGGATAACCTATCTTTATGCAGAACCCTGCTCTACAACAGTCTGAAGCAAAGTGGTTTGGACGTACGTGACCCGAGCCTCAACGTGCACCAACATGGCGGCTGTTGTTTCGTCAAACGCAAACCGCAAAATACAGCTAGACTTTTCCATTATTAGATGGAATATGATGCAGAATGTAATTTAGGATGAAAAATATTTACTGGATTAATTCGCCCATCAAGCAACGATTTACAAAGCCTCCCAATTAATGGGCTTGTTTCTTTAATGATGGAAATTTGTACTCAAATCTCATCCTATTACTATTAAAAGGCATACAAGATTTTCCTTCAGAGCCTTTCATTTATTTGAACAATCTTTAGTGCGTCTGTTTCCCAACACAGCCTGCTTTTACCACAGGGGAGATTTTCCAAAAAACGCCTCAATGAGAAGCCTCTGAAAATAGTGTTTCAATTTGTGTCATTCTGAAACTTCAGGTCAGAGTTTCCAATGCAGTGTCCATGTTCCAGTGAGCAAACAGTGAAATGATCCCCTCTTTACATAGTTTTTGCTATTAAATAGTAAAACCATGGCCACATAGTGCACTCATTTAACCTTTAGCTGAACATTTTGGGTCTAAAATTTGGCATGTACAGCTCTACAATGCTGGCAGGATGGTGTATTTTCATAGAACATGGAAATGAGCGATTTGTTTTTAAATAATCTCTCTGGTTAACCCAAATTTAAAGATATTTTAACATTTTAAGGGGATCGTTCACCCAAAAAGGAAAATTCAGTGATTTATTACTCATTCATTCATTTTTCTTCGGCTTAGTTCTTTATTTAACAGGGGTCTCCACAGCGAAATGAACCCCCAACTAATCCAGCATATGTTTTACACAATGGATGCCATTCCAGCCGCAACCCAATACTGGGAAACACCCATACACTCACATCCACACACTACTCTTTATTAGTCTTGTTGTTCTAAACCCCTGAGACCTTCATTCATGTTCTGAACACGAAGATATTTTAGATGAAATCCGAGAGCTCTCTGATCCTATATAGACAGCGAGGGTCCTGAGATGGTCCAAAAAAAGGAACCAACATTGTCAAAGCATTGCATATGACTTCAGTGGTTCAACTGTAATCATACGAGGCTACATGAACACTAATATGACACTTGTGTGTTCAGCTGCTGACTTTAATGCTAATTATTCATATTCATTCATTTTCAGCTTAGTCCCTTTATTAATCAGGAGTCACCACAGCGGAATGAACCGCCAACTTATCCAGCATGTTTTACACAGCGGAAACCCTTCCAGCTGCAATCCAACACTGGGAAACACCCTCACACTCTTGCACTCACACACATACACTACGCCCATTTTAGTTTATTTAATTAACCTATAGCGCATGTGTTTGGACTGTGGGGGGAAACCAGAGCACCCAGAGGAATCCTACGCAAACAGAGAGAACATGCAAACTCCACACATAAATGCCAATTGACCCAGCTGAGGCTCAAACCAGCAGCCTTCTTGCTGTGAGGTGATCGTGCTATCCACTGTGCCACCGTGTCACTGCATTATTCATATTGTCCATATAGTAAACACACACCCTGACCTGTTGTGGAAGAGTCAAACTAAGTCAAATAAAGTCTTTTTTTTTTTTTAAATGTTGGTGCTTAAAAGTGTCCTTGGAGCTTCGTATGATTATAGTCGAACCTGTGAAGTCACATGGAATACTTTTACTGTTTTTGGCTTCTCATCTGGATTTTGAACGTTTCGTGACCATCGCTGTCTAACTGTACATTCACACCGAAAGCAGCGAGAGCGTCAAAGGTCCTCTGGCCGCCCTGGCGACAACGCTGTCTGCCCTGAGCTCCGGCGGCGAGAGCGTCAAAATTCGCTACACATTGATCTCGTATTTAAAGGAGCCGTTGCAGCATATCAGCAAATCAGTTACATTCCCGCATAAAACATGCTTTCTAGCGTGAAGGTGTTGCACACTTATTATCAAATTCACTTAACTACGGAAGATCTAGTTGCATGTGGTGTGGCTTTGCTCCACTATCTGTCCATATGCCTAAAATATCCTGAAGCAGCAATACTGTTTTGTATTGTCGCATGAAATTCCCACTTTTTTTAAAGAAAAAAATATATATATATAACATTGATGCACATTAGTAACTCGCCAGTAACTTTTTAAATTTACGTTCCAGTAAGAAAACATTGCAAATAATTGGAAATCCAGCGACCGCAATAATTAAACCCTTGGGAACAACTGTGGTTGGAACCAAAGTTCACAGTGACTGTGTTCTCTGACTCCTCTCAAGCGGTGGACTTCTACATTCTGATTGCTTGCCGCCCAACCGAGTCATAGCTCATTACCATAAAGTTGACTTGATTTCAACTCTCCTCGACGCTCACACTGGCGAAGACGCGCCGCGCTGCTCCTCGCCGCTTATTGCCGCCTGCTTCCATTGAAAATGAATGACTTCCGGCTACTTTGACGCTCTCGCCGCTTTCGGTGTGAACGTACAGTAAGGAGGATAAGACAGCTCTGTGATTTCATCGAAAATATCTTTATTTCTGTTCTTAAGATGAACAAAGGTCTGAGGGCAAGTATTTAATAATAGAATTTTCACTTTAGGGTGAACCATCTTTTTAAATAACGATAAACCACTTCTGTTATACACCCTTATTATTTACACAATGACTATAAACGATGTACTAAAATGATTCGTTGCTAGTTCGTCGACAAATAGCACAGAGTTCAATTCCTGACTCGAGGCCGACTGCTGATCCTTCCCCCATCTCTGATCCCCACACTTTGACGTCTGTAAATTTCCATTGTCTTATCACAATAAAGGTGAAACCCCATAAAAATAATAAACAAAAATACCTTCGTGCCGCAACCCAGTACTGGGAAACACCCATACACACTCATTCTCACACACACGCACACACTATGGTCAATTTTATTTACCCAATTCACCAATAGTTAATTTTTTTGGACAATGGTGGAAACCGGAGCACCCGGAGAAAACCCACGCCAACACGGGGAGAACATGCAAACTCCACACAGAAATGCCAACTGGCCCAGCCGGGACTCGAACCAGCAACCGTAGTTTAAATAGAGAATAACAGTACAATTTTCAAAAACCAGTTTAGCTTTCAATTTCAGCCAAAATGCCTAAAAAGGATGAGCTTTTAGTTGAATGCAGTGTCGTGGAAATGTACGCCTGTACATTAACTCTTTGCATGGCACTCACTTAAATACTTTGGTTCTCAGTTTCATTAATTTACCTTTTTAAATGCTTCTTTTGAACCACAATTTGAAAGCAATATCTGATTTTCAATAGTTTATTTTCAGTCATTTTTGGTTTTTAGTTTCAAGTTATTTCAGTGACCACTGTAGTTTTTCTTTCTTCAGTGGAAGGGTACCAACTATTTTGACCACTTCTGTATATTATAATCATGTCAATGAAGTTACCAGAAGAGTTACATCTATGTTGATCCTGGAACATTGTTTGTGTTCGAAACGTAATCCATACCTATTCCCTACCCCAAAACTCAAACATAACTGTAAAGTATTCCCAAAATCGGGCAGTATGGAGCCAGACCAGTCTAAAAAAATAATACATTTACAAATAATAATTCATACATCCACAACACAATTCAAATAAAAAACAAAAACAAATCGTAAATATACAAATCCAATACAAAAATTGCAGAACATAATTAAAAAAAAAAAATACAAAATACAAAAAATATAATTTGTAAATTCAAAACAGAAATCAAATATACACAAATCCAATTCATTTGGCAAAATATCTTTGATTGTGAATTCACAAATTGTGTTTTGAATTAACAAATTGGATTTTGCAAATGTGAATTGTGCGTGCGTGTATGAATTTTATTTTGCAAGTGTTTTATTTTTGAGACTGATCTGACTCCATAGTGCATAAACCTATACTTAACATAAACGGTAAACATATCCCTAATTCTGAGTGGTTGATTGAAATGTTGTTCCAGGATCAACATAGATGTTAATTCAGAACATGTCCTACTTGGTGAAATCAGGTTGGTGGAGTTACCATATATGGTTCTTTGCCTGATAAACGATTAAAGAAAGGCATATAGAAAAATTAATTTACTCACTAGTCCCTTTCAAAATGTCATTGTGTTAAATTATTGTCTGAAACCTAAAAATATTGTTCAATTAAAATAAAAAATGTACTAGTTACTCTTTCAAGTGGTTTCAAACCTTTATGAGTTTTATTCTTCAATTTACCACAAAAGAAGATATTTTGAAGAATGCTGAAAATCTGTAACCATTGACTTCCATGGTAGGAAAAACAAATACTGTGAACATCAATGGTCAAAACATTTTTCTAAATATCTTCTTTTGTCTTCAATAGATTAAAACAAGTAAAGAGTAAGAGTTTCATTTTGTGGTGACCTATCCCTTTACTTTTAGGTTAAAGTCATAAAAACATTCAATCAAAGCTTCAAAAAATTCCTTTTGAAGACACAAATGCATCTTAATTAACAAAACTTTTTCTGGCCACAAAGATTATTTTCTGCAATAATCTAAAAGTCCAATGGGAAACCCTATTGGGCTCTTGGTCAAGGGATTCAGTGCTGATTAGCCAACAAAACCGCTTCTCTTGGACTAGCTGAAGACCAGGTGCACCTCCTGCAACTCTTCACTGGATTTGTGCTAAAGTTCAGTCTTATCCCGAGGCCTGTCTGTGATTTGGAAAGCAGGACCAGCATCTCCACAAGTAACTCCACACAAAGTACGTTCCCTAAAAGCCAAATCATGCACTGGATCAGCGCAAAGTGACCTTATCAGCTGCCCGTGGCGTTTGGCCCGATATGCGCTCGGGGTCACTGCGTACGCCTGGCTGTTCTTCAGGCTCGCTCCTGTCCCTTTGCTTACAGCCACCAGCCAAACACAAAACCCATTTGTGTGCCACCAGAGCGGACTTTGAGAGCTTCTCCAGCGGCTGTGAAATTTCTTGCCTCCTGCAGGTTTTGGGGTTGATCTGCAAGCCAGTTGTTTGATGACAATGCTGGTCCTCATTGTTTTCGCTTCTGGACGCTCCTGCGAGGCGAGAGGTCGGACTCCTGGGTGGGCGCCACCATTTCGGTCGGTCCGGGGCGTTGACTTTGGCTCTCTGGGGTCTTTCGGAGCTCAGCCTGAGGGCATTCGGGCAGATTCTGGGGGGTCATTGGCGTGTGAAAGAGGATCGCTGGATGTGGGATGATAACAATGCTGCGGTGTGTGCATGTGTGTGTGTGTGTTTTGGGGGTCAGATTTGCAGTGATCAGAGACACTGTGGAAAGACACTATAGGAAAATAAGTTTTGCTGCTTGTTCAAACAACTTATTTAAAATGAGCTGAATTAACACGGTTCTTGTGTGGTTTTTTTTAGGGACAACTTGATTGTTTTATGTTCAACCCACTTAAATTTGTAAAAACAATTAAGTTAACTTAATTGATTTGTGTTGGGACAACATGAAGGAATTGATCAGGGACAGCCCATATAGAAATCTGATATATGGAAATATATGCAAATTACATATATGACATGCAAGTTCATATTTAGAGAAAATATATGCAATTAATGGAACATGAATTTTGAATTATAGCAAAAACTGCTACTTGCATGTATTTTTTTGGAATTACTAAATTGCTATATAAAGTTGAAGTCAGAATTATGTGTGTGTGTGTGTGCGGGTGGGGGGGGGGGGGGGGGGGGGGGGGGACGCGGCCCAACGCAGCGTGGCTGTTCAGACTTACACTGACACAAGGAGTCATGGTCTTTTAATGACAGCAGTAAATAACTGAACAACTATTTGAACTGTACAACCATTTGTAAATTATAAGATTTATTATTTTTATTTATTTTTTATTTTTTTATTCACAAAGTGTGCAGCCTTAGTCACTGCAATGTATCTTTATGGGCTTCTGGAAGAATATTTCCTGAGCCTGTATGGAAAGTCAGACATGTCTGGCCCATTTATTGAGACATTTATTAAACATGTCTCTTATATAAATTTAGATGTGAACATGTCATGGCCAGAAGCAGCTTTACAGAAAATAATTCATTCATTCATTTTATATGTGTGTGTGTGTGTGTGTGTGTGTGTGTGTGTATATATGTGTATATATACATATATATATTTATATCTAGCTAGTATTTTAAGGATTCTCTAGCGTAATGTCTAAAGTGATGACAAAACAGGTGATTTAGCTCACATTAAGATTATAAGGCTGAACAGCATGGGATGCCATCAGTCTGGAGACATTTCATTTCTCTGTTGCAATCGGGATATCAAAATAAATAACCCCGAAAAAGCCAAAGCAGAGCAAACACTACCAGATTACGATGGTATAAATACAGCACTACAATATACAAAAGAGAGAGATCAAGAGTCACCTGTTTTATAAGGTTTTGATCAGCTGTAATGAAATGACACCAAGTTTTTCTCCTCTAAGGACGTATTATGCGGTCTCTGACACGCTGTCTCCGAAAATATAAATATTTAAAATAAGCACTATTCTTATAAATAAACTGCATAGTTGCAATCTAAACAACTACATTCTCGCCTAAAAAAATCCTTAAGTACATTATGTTGTCCAACAGCTGCAATATTTGTCAAACTGTAGTGAGTTCATTGATCTGCTGTCACTCTATATGTGAGCGGAGTAATACAGAAGGGTGAAGAGGCAGTACGAGTGCTGTTATTGCAGAATATTGCACAGCTATCAGCCAATCGGATTCAAGAAGCAAACAGAACTGTTGTATAAATAATTGTATCTAATATATTTAAACATACAATATATGTATAGATTTATAATTCCAATGGTTATAAAAAACATGTAAATGGCCATTTTTGCAATATTTAAATATGTGTTGCGTACATGACATATATGTTATATATGTGAAATCTAAATATGAATTCTTATCTCATACATGTATCTTGCATATATTTCCATGTATAATTTTGTTATATGGGGACATTCAGACAGTGTTTTTCAATAAACCTTGATCATTTTTATAACCATCAGTTTGGTTTTTGCTTTGTTCTTCTAAATTAAATTGCATCAGGTTTTGTGTGCAACTGTAGAAAAAAATGACTTCCTATAGAGGTGTTGTTGTTTAAGGCATTATTTTTGGTTATTCTGTATGTGATGATCTGTTGAAATAAAAATATATTATATATATTTTTTGTTTGTTTGTCTTTGGATTCTAGTTTTTTATTTCTAAAAATTTATATAACATTTTTTTAGATAACAAAATACCAAAGTATTAACTTTAGGAGACATAGGGAATTAATATTTGGTGGAATAATCCTAATTGTTCAATCAATCAAAACAACAGACAATAGTCATCCTGACCAACTGTTAATGCACTCAAACTTTTTTTTTTTTAGTTTTCAGACAATTATAGAATTAAAAAAATATATATTACAATGTTCTTAAAAAAAACTTACCTAATAAATCCTGTAAATGCAGAGTAACTGAGGCTTTTCAAGTGGTTTCCATAGATTTTTTCCATAGGCATAGGCTTTGAGGTAGGATCAGAGTCAAGGGCTCTAAAAGAAAAGTATGAAGTTCAATTAGAAAATTGAATATGCTGAATTCATTCATTTTCCTTTGGCTTAGTCTCTTATTCATCACCATGGACTGCCAACTATTCCAGCATATGTTTTACGCAGCGGATGCCCTTCTGGCTGCAACCCAGTACTGGGAAACACCACTACACACTTATTCAGACACACACTCATACACTACGGCCAATTTAATTTATTCAATTCACCCGGAGGAATCCCACCCCAACGCAGGGAAAACATGCAAACTCCATACAGAAATTAGCCCAGCCGGGACTCGAACCAGCAACCTTCTTGCTGTGAGGCAACAGTGCTAACCACTAATATGCTGAATAGTTAAATTAAATTGTATGTATTACATTACAGCATTATAAAAGATCATTTCAGGAAAATCAAGGAAAAATCTTTGGATGTCAAAAAAAATGTTTTTGTAATGTGATCACAGAATGAGTCTTTTTCTTTTTACAAAAACTACAAGAAATAAAAACAGAAATGCACAAAAGCCAACAGGCATGGATTTGTGCTATTTAATAAACAAACAAAAACTTTAAAAATATGATACACACACACACACAACATAAAAGATATATATATATAGAGAGAGAGAGAGAGAGTGACAACTCAAAATGACCACTACCGCCGTGTGACGCAACCGTGGGACTAAGGGATTAGTAAAATGCTTTTAGGTGTAACAGCGACATGATGAGAGTGGAAATACAGACATATACAGCTGTAAATACCCTGCTACTTGTAAATGAAGATAAAATTAAAAGCAAAGCAATATACACTAAAGTTTGGGGTCAGTAGGATTATGAAATGTTTTAAAATAAGCTTCTCCTGCTCACCAAAGCTGCATTTATTTAATCAAAAATACAGTACAAATTGTAAAATTATGAAATGTTATTGCACTATAAAATGACTATTCAAAAGTAGTTTATCATTTAATTTAATAATTTATTCTGAGTCTTCAGAATCACATGATCCTTCAGAAATCACTCTAATATGAATTATTATTGTTATTATTATTACTATTATTATTATTATTATTATTATTATTATTAATAATAGTAGTAAAAGCAATAATGACTGGAGTAAAAATTTCATTTGAAACTACATGCAATAATACATAAATATTTAAGGTATCTTAAACCAATTGAGGAAACCAATTGCAACAAACCATTTAAGTTCAAAAACTAATCCTAATGAGTACTGTGAACTTAATCCATTTGAGTGAACAAAGGGATTTGAGCACAGTAAAACAATAATAAATGAAGAACTCAAACCAACTGAGTACCGTAAAACCCATTAAGTTAAGGCAACTCAAACTGTTTGAGGAAACCGATTACTACAAACCATTCGAGTTAAAAAAACTAATCTTTATGAGTACTGTGAACTTACTGCAATTAATTTTGAAGTAATGAGGTATTTAATTAACTCATTACCTTCAACACAGAGTTCAAAACTCTTTTCAAATGAGTAGAAGACTCATATACATTTAAAATCTATAGAGGCGGTTCATTCCGCTGTGGCGACCCCAGATTAATAAAGGGACTAAGCCGAACAGAAAATGAAAAATCTATAGATAAAAAAAATATCGATCTCTTTTCAAAAAGTCCCAGGAGAATAAAACAATTTCAATTAAAAGCAAACACAAAGTCCTTGCCATAGAAATAGTTTTTTTCCCTTCTAGTTTTTTTCTTGTGTTTTTATATTCCAGTGGCGCCTCATCAAGCATTATTCAGATTTAATTCAAGGGCATACAGTGTGAACAGCGCTGCTTTACTCTTGGCTGACTGCAGGTTTCAAGCATAGCACAACACCGCAAGAATTATTTAATAATCACACATTTTACAGCGAAAGTTTTGTTGAGTTTGCGACTCCTGACTGGGAGGCTGAACATTTCTTTGATTTTTGGACGACGCTCTGCTTAATAATGAAGTCTGCGTATGTTTTATTCTCACACCGATCTCTCTTCACTGGCCTTTATGTCTTTCGTTTTGTTTTTCCCCTTCTGTTCTCTCTCCCCATCTGTCTTTTACAGGTTGAGATTTTTGGTTTTTCTTCTACTGAGTTCTTACTCCATTTTTCATCTCTATTTCGTGAGCTTCGGCTGTTTTTCTTTTCAGCTTTCCATCTGCCTCTGATTAAGTGATTCGTATCGATCAGACTTGATTTCTGAAGAACTTAAATAGCTGTATTGATCTGCTGAAGTTACGTCTTCATTCTGCCTGGTATTTCTGTCTGATTTTACTTTGAGGGTTTCTTACAGCAACTGAAAGAGGAGAAAAATACATATTTAGATATGTCTGAAGAGTCACGTATGAATCAGCTTTCTGTTTAAGGTGTAATGACAAATTATTTTCTTACCATTTATAAGGAATACATTTTAACGTGAAGACTGAAATTGAATAAAGTCAGACAAAGTTTGTCTTTCAATTGCTTTAATTCTCCAGTGAATGACCAATTTACACACAGACAGCCTCTGTGAGCAAAAGGATCCCAAGGATGGGCTCACTGGTGTTTTTTAAAGACAGTGTTACAATGTTTTAGATAAGAATTTCTCTACAGCTCCTTAACTCTTAAACAACCAGTAGATTACACAAGGCTGTAATAGCCCAATGATTATAATGCATTTGATCTTTATTTTAGCAGAACCTTAATCTATTTATAATATCAATATATAATTGTCAATGATCAATATATGATTATCAATATAAAAAAAAAACATACTATAAAAATCAATGGTTATAGATTTCCTGCTTTCTTCAAAATATATTCATTTGTGTTCAGCAGAAGAAAAAAAACTTATAAAGGTTTGAAACAAGAAAAAGAATGAGTAATTGATGAGAATTTTCATTTTTGGGTTATCAGTCCCTTTAAGTTGATAGAGAGATATATATATATATATATATATATATATAAAAAAAATTTGAAAAGTTACATTGCATAAAATGATTCTTACACTGAAAAAAATGATTTAAAGATGATTTCTTGGATTTACAATTTTTTTTAAGGTAAGTGGTTGTAAGCAATTTATTTGGGCTGAATTTAAACAAACACATTAAAGTTGAACATAACAAAATTTAATTTGTGTAAATTCAACACAATCGTCTTGTGAAAAAAAATATGTGCATAAAAAACATACATGCATATGAAAACATTTATTTTATGTTAAATCCACTTAAATTGGTAAAACATAATTGGTACAGTCAGTGAAACAGATATTACTGGCTCCAAATCAGCAAGCAGGTGATGATATATAACTTATAACTTAGTGATAAAAACTAAGTTAACTTAAACGATTTGTGTTAGGACAAAATGAAGGAATTTTGTTTTACAGTGAAGGCGTTCTAGAAAATGTGGAAAAAATGCTGCAATAAAACAATTTTTTTTTTGATGTGTGAAACTTCTGTATTTCTATTTTGTTTTTTGTACTTTAATATTTACTGTTCTTTAATGATATACTGCATTAAATGATGTTAGGTCTGCAATTTCCTCTCAGCAAATACTAATATATGTACTGATGTACAGTTGAAACCAGAAGTTTACATACACTCTAAAAAAAGGGAACAACCATTTAAAAAAAAAAATGTCTGATAGTAAATCATACTAAACGTTTACTATTTTAGGTCCGTTAGGATTACCCAAATCATTTACATTTGCTAAATGCCAGAATAATGAGAGTTTTTAAAAAAGTTTACATACATTTCCTTGGTATTTTTTTAGCTTTGCTTTTAAACTATAACTTTGGTCAAATGTTTTGGGTATCTTGCTTGCACAAGCTTTTTCAACTCTGCCCACAAATGTTCTATAGGATTGAGCTCAGGGCTTTGTGATGGCCACTCCAAAACATTCACTCTGTTGACCTTAAAGCACATTTTAACTATTTGGCAGTATGCTTAGGGTCATGGTCTGTTTGGAAGACCCATTTGTGGCCAAGTTTTTATTTCCTGGCTTATGTCTTGAGATGTTGCTTCAGTATTTCTACATAATGTTCTTTCTTCATGATGCCATCCATGCTGTGAAGTGGACCAGTCCCTCCTGCAGCAAAACAGCCCCACAACATGATGCTGCCGCCCCCATACTTCACAGTTGGGATGGTGTTTCTAGGCTTGTAAGCTTTCCCCTTTGTCCACCAAATGTAACACTGGTCATTATGGCCAAACAGTTCAATCTTAGTTCCATCAGACCACAGGACATGTCTCCAAAAGTTTGTCTTTCCCAGTGTAATTTTGGAAATTGTAATCTGGCTTTTTTCTTAATTCTGGCTTGTTGATTTTCCCATGTTGTCGCACAAGAAGCAGTGTGTTTGAGGTTTTCCTTAAATACTATTCTACAGTTGTGCCTCCAATTAACTCAAATATTGTCAATTAGCCAATCAGAAACTTCCAAAACCTTGCCACCATCATCTGAGCTTTTTCAGAGGCATATTAATCTTATTTTATGTAAACTTGACTTTCAAGAAAAGTTATAAAAATTTCTCAAAAAATATCTCTCTCATTATTCTGCTATTAAGCATAACAGAAACAAATGTGATAATCCTAACTTACCTAAGAGAAAACGTTTAGTCGCATTAACATCTGACTTTTTTTAAATGGTTATGTCACTTTTTATACAGTGTATGTAAACTTCTGGTTTTAACTGTATGTATCAAATGTACATTAATATTAGTTGAAAGCATAACCGTATAAATAAATTAATATTTATATTCAATTAATTAAATTCAAGATTATATTTGTATAGCCCAATAATTATCATTGCTCCAAAGCAGCTTTACAAAAAGTGCACATTATTACTATTAAAAATTAAAAGTTACTGCAAAAAATGTTTCTCATTTCAAACTATTTTTGTCCAGTTACTAATCCACATATCAAGAAATTCTTAAATCAAGAACCATTTTCTTAACAAGCAAAAAATATTGTCTAGCTTTAAGAAATAATATGCCAAAATTAAGTGAGTTTTTCCCCTTAAAACAGATATTTGAACTATAAAAAAAGACAACAATATATAAATCCAAGTAAGAAAAGCATTTTTTGCAGTCTAAAGAGTTGTGCGTAGGGTAGACGGTATATACACTGCAAAAAATGACGATCTTACTTGGAAATGGTGTATTGTTTCTAGTCCAAATATCTGAAAATTCTTAAAATTAAATTAATGTTCTTGGTAGACAAAATGGTATGAGATAATTGGCTTTGTTTTCAAGGGAAAAACTCCCAAATTAAGTGCATTTTTGTTTAAATCAAGTTAAATAATCTGCCAGTGGGGTGAGAAAAAAAATTTAGAATAGAGGGGTAGCGAAATAATCTTGATATAAGAATATTTTTCTTACCCCATTGGCAGATTATTTTACAGGTTTTAAGCAAAGATACACAAAATTGTATTGTTTTTACCCTGAAAACAAGGCCAATTATCTCATGTCATTTTGTACCAAGAAAATTAATCTAATTTTATGGATTTTTAGATATTTGGACTGGAAACAAGACAAACTTTCTAGGTAAGATCAGCATTCTTTGCAGTGTAAACATATCTTACTTTGTTGATCTAGTAAAATATAAGCATAAATAAACAAATCACAAATTAACACTTACTGGAATAAATGAAAAATATGTGCATTAAAATATTCCTTCGCCGATTTTAAAGGGCATGCATAAATATATGTTTGTATCGTTAATCTTTTATAGGCATGCAGAAAAAAAGCTTTGTTCGAATAGAAAGACAAAAAAGGCCACAGAGAGAGAGAGAGCATGAGGACAAAAGTGACGAAGAGTTAATTCTTTGGCATTAGTGGGAATCATTTGGCAATAAAATTTCACTGAGACAATGAATATTTATGATGACTTGCCGAAACCACACACACACACACACACAGAGAGAGAGGAGAGAGAGACAGACTCTCCAACACTTGGTCACAGCACATGGAGAGCCAGCTGTTGCGGGATGACCTGGGCATCTGCCCTCTCAGACAGAGAGAGAGATTACCAAAATCACTACAACTGTGACACAAACGAGTGCTGTTTTATTAGCGTCCCTCAACCAGCCTATCAATTACTCCTCCTCCTCATCAATGTCTTACTCTCTATTCCCATTCACTTGTGTTATAAACAGTGCTGTAGTACGGTGTCGTTTATCTATAGGTTTTCTTTAGATTTTGCTTAATTCATTAGTATACGGAGACACACACACACACACACTGTGCACCCAGCTCTCTCTCAGTCTCATGAGTGCCAGTGCCCAGGCTGTGATGCCAACAGTGCAAAACTCATGCCCAGACCTTCTGCTGCCCCAGATAGCACACTGAGTGTGTGTGTGCAGATGCAGAGGACAGTGGGGATTAGTGAATAGATCTCTACATGTGGCCCGCTTCACACACACACACACACACACACACACACACACACACACACACACACACACACACACACACACACACACACACACACACACACACACACACACACACACACACACACACACACACTTATGGGGACTTCCCATAAAAGTAATGATTTTTTTTTTTATTAGAATTTTTTATTAGATACATTTTATATTATTTAAAATACATCATTTTGTGCGATTTATTAGCTGTTATCCTTATGGGGACCAAACAAATGTCCCCTCAGGATCTAAATTGACTGGTATTGCTATACTTCTGGGGACATTTGATCATCACAATGTAAGCAATACAAGTTACACACACACACACACAAAAGCATATTGCATGGACAGATGGATGAACAGACAGAAAGACCGATAGGTAGATAGTTAGATGGATAGACAGACAGAATGACAGACAGACAGACAGATAGATAAAACGACTGACAGATAGATAGATAGATAGATAGATAGATAGATAGATAGATAGATAGATAGATAGATAGATAGATAGATAGATAGATAGATAGATAGATAGATAGATAGATAGATAGATAGATAGATAGATAGATAGATAGATAGATAGATAGATAGATAGATAGATAGATAGTTAGACAGACAGACAGACAGACAGACAGACAGACAGACAGACAGATAGAACGACAGACAGACAGACAGACAGACACACAGACAGACGGACAGATAAATAGACACACAGACAGACAGTAGCCCCATCTATGATCCTAAAGCATTAATATAAACAAACAGATTCGCCAAACCGGCCTCTGCACCGATTCCCAATCCACCTGCAGGCCAGATTGCATTTTATCGACACACAACACAATGTATGGGTTAAAAGGATTTGAGACTTTGGCTCAATGCGGCTACAGAGGTATTGTGTTAGTTCAGCACTGGTAAGTGAATTAAAGGGCATTAGAGCGTGCGGCGCTATCAGCTTCACATTAGCGGCTAACTGAGGGAGCCGCATCTCACAGGACGAAAAAAACACTTCTCTGACGCCAAGAGTTAGTGAAAAAAGTGCGAGAGGCAAGAAAAGTGCGAGAGCAAGACTATTAGTTGACACTGTGATTATCAAGGCAGTTAAAAGTATGGCACTGCTTCTCCGTGTGTGTGTGTGTGTGTGTGTGTGTGTGTGTGTGTGTGTGTGTGTGTGTGTGTGTGTGTGTGTATAAAGTGCCTGGCGCGAGGTGCTAATTTAGAGGAATTAAAGAGCACTAGACAGGGTGCTTTTGTGGCAGCAGTTCCTGGTCTAATCTGCCTCGACGGACACACACACACACACACACACACACACAGACACAGACATAGACATAGAGACAAACTCAGAGCTGAGATCGGGCACCAGGCCCATATTACTTCAGGCTATATGGAAAGCTACAACCACAGGCACCCAGAAAGAAAGAGAGAGAGAGAGAGAGAGAGAGAGAGAGAGAGAGAGAGAGAGAGAGAGAGAGAGAGAGAGAGAGAGAGAGAGAGAGAGAGAGAGAGAGACACACACACACACACACACACACACAAACATATAGGTTTCAGTTTAATCCTACCAACAAACCATCACACCTCATTTATTTACTGTGCTGCGCTACAGTCGTGTCGAAGTTACATTCTTGTTAGCATGCTGTGGTTTTGTCTTACGGCTCAAATTGCTCCCCTAGCTAACAACACACCACAACAAATGCACTTTCTTCGGCATATAGTTTTGGTAAGAAAGTCTCTGCCAAGAACATAAATGTAAATTCACACCAAATTTAGCCAACAATGGTAATGGAGTTGCCTTCATATAGGCGATCAAATAATTGTAGCTAGAAGGGATACAGCTGCGGTCGGAAGTTAATGAGAATTATTTATATTATTTATTAAATTACTCATTGTATTTGGTCTACCCATAACAAAAGCTTAAACCTACCCATCAAAGTAATGTAAAACAGTAATTATTATTCATATTATTTATTAAATTAGCCATTAAATTGTATTTTATTAACGTCTACCCCTACCCAACCCTAATCCCAAACATCACAGTAATTTTAAAACATTAACTATAATGAGAATTATTTATATTATTTATTAAATCATGCATTAATTGTATTTTATTAACGTCTTTCCCTACTCCAACCCTAAACCCAACCCTTATATAATGTAAAAACAGTATTTATACTCAGTATTATTCATAGTATTTATTAAATTACCTATTAAAATGCATTTTATTAACATCTTCCACTACTCCAACCCTAAACCCAAACATCACAGTAATATAAAACAGTATTTATACTCAGTATTATTCATAGTATTTATTAAATTACCTATTAAAATGCATTTTATTAACATCTTCCACTACTCCAACCCTAAACCCAAACATCACAGTAATATAAAACAGTATTTATACTCAGTATTATTCATATTATTTATTAAATTAACCACTATTTTTTTTTATTAACGTCTACCCCTACCCAAAGCATGAACTCAACCCTCACAGTAATGTACTGTAAAAGCAGTCTTTATAACGAGAACCATTTATATCATTTATTAAATTATGCATTAATTGTATTTTATTATGGTTTACCCCTATCCAAACACCAAATCTACCGCTCAAAGTAATGTAAAACTGTAATTATGCTCAGTATTATTCATATTAAAATACTCATACTTCATACTAAATTAATAAATCATGCATTAATTGTATTTTATTAACGTCCTCCCTACTCCAACCCTAAACCCAACCCTCACATAATGTAAAAACAGTATTTATACTCAGTATTATTCATATTATTCATTAAAATTACCCATTAAATTGTATTTTATTAACATCTACCCCTACCCAAACCCTAAACCCGCCCCTCACACTAAGGTTAAAACAGTAAGTATACAAAGGATTATTCATATTATTAATTAAATTACCCATTAAATTGTATTTATTAACATCTACCTCTACCCAAACTCTAAACCCAACCCTCACAGTAATGTAGAAACAGTAATTAAAATGAGAACTATTTATAATATTTATTAAATTATGCATTAATTGTATTTTATTAACGTCCTCCTTACTCCAACCCTAAACCCAACCCTCACATAATGTAAAAACAGTATTTATACTCAGTATTATTCATATTATTTATTAAAATTACCCATTAAATTGTATTTTATTAACATCTACCCCTACCCAAAGCCTAAACCCGCCCCTCACACTAAGGTTAAAACAGTAAGTATACCAAGGATTATTCATATTATTAATTAAATTACCCATTAAATTGTATTTATTAACATCTACCTCTACCCAAACTCTAAACCCAACCCTCACAGTAATGTAAAAACAGTCATTAAAATGAGAACTATTTATAATATTTATTAAATTATGCATTAATTGTATTTTATTAACGTCCTCCTTACTCCAACCCTAAACCCAACCCTCACATAATGTAAAAACAGTATTTATACTCAATATTATTCATATTATTTATTAAATTACCACCTAAAATGTTTTTTACTAACATCTTCCACTACTCCAACCCTAAACATCAAAGTAATATAAAACAGTAATATATACAGAGTATTATTCATATTATCTATTAAATTACCCATTCAATTTTATTTTACCTCTACCCAAACCATAAACATATTCTCACAGTAATGTAAAAACATTATAATGAGAATTATTCATATTATTTAATAAATCATGCATTAATTGTATTTTATTAACATCTTCCACTACTCCAACCCTAAACCCAAATATCAAAGCAATGTAAAAACAGTATTTATACTCAGTATTATTCATATTTATTAAAATACCCATTTTATTTTTATTAACATCTACCCTCACCCAACCCTAAACATCACAGTAATGTAAAAAAATTGTCATTATATCAAGATTTTTTAAATTATGCATTAATTGTATTTTATTAACGTCTACCCCTACCCAAACCATACACATACTCCTCACAGTAACATAGAAAGTGATTATTATTTATATTATTTATTAAATTACCCATTAATTTAATTTTATTAGGGTCTACCCATACCCAAACCCTAAACTTACTCCTAACAGTAATGTAAAAACAGTAATTAAACAGAGTACTATTCATATTATTTATTAAATTACCCATTAATTGCATTTTATTAACGTTTACCCCAACCCTCACTATAATGCAAAAATATTAAATATTTTTATTAATATTTACATTTTACCCTTTCAAATCCTCATAAGATGAATAAAAAATACGTAAAATGCAAAGAGCAGAAAAATAAAAAATACCATACTATTTCTTTATTCATTAACTGTTAATGCACATAGACTACAGCTTTTGGAAAGTGTCTGAAAGAAGTCATGTCATGCTCATTGAAAATACAGGAATATTGTGAAATATTATCATAACTTAAATATCATAACATTTAATAAAAAATAATAATAATAAAAAATACAGAGTATTAAAAGAGTTCTCTGTTATAATACATTCTGAAACAATTTAATCCTGTGATGCAATGCTGAATTTTCAGAATAATTTCTCAAGTTTTCTGTGTCACATAAATAAAATCAATCAATCAATAAAATAATAATAATAAATGTTACTTAAATTATTAACCACAAACATATAACATCTATTATAATACATTTTGAAATGCAATTTATTTTATTTATATATTTATACTTATTCCTGTGATGCAATGCTGAATTTTCAGGATAATTTCTTAAGCTTTCTGTCACATAAATAAATAAATAAATAAATAAATAAATAAATAAATAAATAAATAAATAAATAAATAAAAAGTGTTACTTAAATTACTATCCCCAAACATTTTCTAGCTTCCCATTTCCTGTGAAGCTGTTTGAATCAATATTTAAAGTGCAAAGCTGTATAAAAAAAAAAAAAACTTAAACTTAAGGGTTTCTGCTGGTTTTACTAAGTTAAATTTAAGACTTTTAAGACCATTATGAAGGAAATCTTAGACTTATACAAGGCTTATACAAGGAACTCCAACAGAATGTATATCCATATACAATAACTTTGCTGATTGCCACACATGAGTAATTATGTTTGCCCACACATTTAACCATGGCCAAATTTCAGAATCAATATCCTTTATGTGATACAATGATGCAATTTGGTAAATATACACATAAATAAATAAATAAATAAATAAATAAATAAATAAATAAAACTTAAATTATTAACCCCAAACATATTATAACATCTATTATAATACATTTTAAAACACAATTTATTTATATATTTATTTATTTATAATTGTATATTCCTGTGATACAATGCTAAATTTTCAGGATAATTTCTTAAGTTTTCTGTGTCACAAATAAATAAATAAATAAATAAATAAATAAAGTGTAACTTAAATAAATTACTATCCCCAAACATTTTCTAGTTTCCTATTTTCTGTGAAGCTGTTTGAATCGATATTTAATGTGGAAAGCTGCAAACTCAGGGTTTCTGCAGGTTTCACCAAGTTAATTTAAGACTTTAAGACCTTTTTCATGAAGGAATGTTAGACTTATGCAAGGCTAAATGCTAAGGGTTTTTTCGAACATGCCAGTTGGAAAAGACTTTTACTTGCCCTATCAAAAAAATGATTAAATTTAATACATTTAATAATACAATAAAAATAATTTAATAATAACAAATATAGGTCAGGTCAGTATCCTCAGCAGTAAATACTGTTAAACAAATGTTACTGTAAGGAAAGTAATTAAAACATGATGGTAAACAGAAATAAAAATGCTATTTTTAAATAAAAAGTTTATTGGGATTGTTGGTGATTGTATGAGGGTTAACGGCCAGATTGGGAAGCTATACATGAACAAAGGAAAATTAAGACCTGGTAAAAAAGTTAAGACCTAAAACACAATATTTCACAATTTAGCTTTTGAGATTTAAGACATTTTAAAACACAGCGGATACCCTGTAAACTGGGTACATTTTGTTAACTGAATGCAAAAACCTATAATATCATATAATATAACACAAGTCATGGATTATACACAGTTGAAGTCAGAATTATTAGCCCCTCCCCCTTTTAATTTTTTTTTTCTTTTTAAAAATATTTCTTAAATGATGTTTAACAGAACAAAGAAATTTTCACAGTATGTCTGATAATATTTTTTCTTCTGAAGAAAGTCTTATTTGTTTTATTTCAGCTAGAATAAAAGCAGTTTTTAATTCTTTAAAACCCATTTTAAGGTCAAAATTTTTAGCCCCTTTAAGCTATATATTTTTTCAATAGTCTACAGAACAAACCATCATTATACAATAACTTGCCTAATTAACCTAACCTGCCTAGTTAACCTAATTAACCTAGTTAAGCCTTTAAATGTCACTTTAAGCTGTGTAGAAGTGTCTTGAAAAATATGTAGTAAAATATTATTTACTGTCATCATGGTTATCAGAAATGAGTTATTAAAACTATCATGTTTAGAAATGTGTTGAAAAAGTTTTCTTTCTGTTAAACAGAAATTGGGGGGAAAAATAAACAGGGGGGCTAATAATTCTGACTTCGAGTGCATGCATACTATAAAATGAATCTCAAAAGAACCCTCAAAAAGTTTTTAACATGCTTATTTAGCATGCGCACACACACAGCATTAAACATTACAGCAAAACCATGCTGTTACAAGACCTCTGTGAACTCCAACAGAATGTATATCCATATACAATCACTTTGCTGATTGCCACAAATGAGTAATTGTGTTCGCCCACACATATAACCATGGCTCGATTTCAGAATCGCAACATTCTTTATGTGATACAATGATGCAATTTGGCCCAGAAAAGGGATACACTAAAATGTCAGATTTCTTCCTGTCTGTTTGTTTCCCCCTCCCCCGTCTCTTTTTAACACCCTATCAATTTCTCTGTACCCACTTATTTCCCTTAATAACTTTCAAAGGTTGCCGGGCAACATGTTGTTCTTTTTTAAGTTACCATGGCATTTATTTGGCATACGGTATCCTTTCTCGCTGAGAACATGGGGGTTGCCATGGTATCGGTGGGCACCTTATAAAGCAGACTATTGTGTGTGTGTGTGTGTGTGTGTGTGTGTGTGTGTGTTGTAAAAACCGATGCCAGGTTCCTTTAAGTCTCAGCCACTCTAGATGCCCAGAATGTTGAAAATACTAGGCTGGATTATATTAACTACCACATGCAACAACAGCATTTTAAAAAGAGAGGGAACAAAAGTCAAATGTATGCTTGTTTAACTTTTAGACTCATACCAAGATTTATTTTTACTTTTAGTCTAAAACACTAAAACAAAGTCCTCCTGTTCAGTCTGTTGAAAGACCCCGCAGCCATTTTAAATCTAAAAACAAAGTCATCATGCTTAACATTTGTGCAATTCATAAATATCCTTATTTCTTTTGAGTTTTACACCATTTACTTGCATTTCATATGTTTTTCCAGGTCAAATTGATTGATAATTAGGCATGTCAACTTTATCAAACAACAAAGAGATGTGTAATATAAAGTGATGCATTTATTAATACATGCCTACTGTGTCTAAACCCCTAAGAAATGGCATTTTAGAAAACTCTAATGTAGCTATACAAGTTCACACAAAATAACACACTTGTCTGTGTCGTAAATCCTAAATAGAGATGTGCAGATAAACAAAACAGTTTTTTGCTTGATTTTGAGGGGGGAAATCATTATTGGCATCCACAGTTGTGTGTAATTTTCAAAATAGTCTGGCGCCCTCTAGAGGACGTACAGATTTAATACAACACCGAACGCAGTTATATTTATAATGAAGACTCTGTAACTACTCTGTTTGATTTTTGCTCACTTCAATTAAAATTTGTCTTTAAAACCTTACTACTAACTTTTACACTAAATTATAATCCATTGAAATGTCATCAGGTGATGAAAATAGCGGTTTACTTTCTCCTCAGATATCTTTTTTTCTGTACAACAACATAATTAAACCAATTCCTGTCAAGTTTACCTGTGAACATTAGGGGCAAACATGAACCGGATTTCCACACAGATCTCCGGAAGGCCTATAAGATTTACTGTTGTGAACACGATAGAGAAAACAGCACGATATGCTGTCTTTTTTGACTAATTATGTGTATTTGCTCCACCTGAAACCCGTTTCCGGGCGGGAAAAAATACCGCGAACGCAGTCACATGACACTCGGGAAGAGGCCGAGATGTTTTGGTACTGTACTTATTCTAGTTTTTTAAAGCTATTGTAGATTTTAAAAATCAAAACCTTTGTATATCCCCCCAAAAATGTGTTTAATGATAACTGTGTTTCACTTCTCATGTATTATTAATTGGTTGCTTTTCTTGTTATAGGGGAGAGCGGGGCACAAAGTAACACTTTTTGGTTTGGGTCACATAATGAACAAAGTAATAGGGTTAGACAAACCATATTTTTTTTACAAACAACACACAAGCCTCTCCTACAAATGAGTACTGGAATTACGATCGCCGAACCTATGGTTTCTGTGCAGTATTGCCAAAAGTGCCAAGAGTAAAAATGTTACTATTTACCCCACCTGCGGGGCAAGTTGTAACAGACAGGGGGTTAGTTGTAACACATGCTTATAAAGGCAGATTTCACACAATTAATTTAAATTCAGTTTACTTTAAATAGTAGCTTTATTTCCTCAGTAATCGGCTCATTTCTTTTTTATTCTACATAGCACAGTATGTTTATTTATTTATTTTTGTTTATTGGATAAACACATTTGAATTTATTATTATTATCCATTTATTCATTATTATACATTGCATTTGTTTGCATTATTAGCAAAAAAATATTTTTTTTTCTATAAAAAACAATATTTTCTATTAAAAAACATTTTTATTTAAAAAGTTCTCAACATTACACTCAAAATTCAAAAATATATTTTGTTAGTTTAGTTGGTGTTCAACAGTGTGTGGCTTAATTGTAACACCCTGTTACAACTAACCCCGCTGTGTCATGTTTTACTCAAAACTGTCTAGCAGTCACTGTGTTTTATACATCTTTCAAAATGGTTTCATCTTTTAGCCTAGAAGACGGTGATCACGACAATATAAGATTTTACGTCCATACTTTCACCGATTTTTTCAAAATAAAAAAATATCGACTATAATAAAAAATAGTTTTATGCTGCAAAAATGGTTTCTCCTGTGTATCTCATCCAAATTTCGCCGAAAATTTTCAATAATTGGCAGGAAGACGTCTGGCGACACTGTGGTGAAAACCTCGGAAGCATGCCATGATTAACCCTGAGAAAATACCTTAAAACTTCGTGTTACATTTAACCCCGCGTTACTTTGTTCCCCGCGCTCCCCTATATATATATATATATATATATATATATATATATATATATATATATATATATATATATATATATATATATATACAGTATATATATATATTTACAACATCTATGTTAAGCTGCTTTGACACAATCTATATCAGAGCTCACCTGCAACCTTGATCAAACACACCTGTCTTTAATTACCAAGTGCACCTTCAGATCCTATTTAGTTGGTTTAGTTGCGTTTGATGAGGGTTGTAGCTAAACTCTGCAGGAAGGTAGATCTCCAGGAACAGGGTTGAGTACCCCTGATCTACATTGTAAAAGCGCAATATAAATAAATAAACATATATTGTACGCCCATAAATGTACTGTAAATATTCAAAGAAATGGGAGTTCTTTAAGAAATGCTGAAAATTCTATGAAGACTCTTTCTTGGTGTAAGGCTTAATCAACTGGCATATGCTGTGATTTAATTTATTACCATTAACCATAATTGTGTTATGTTTTCAGTTCATGATATGTCTTTTACTCTGTAATAATGTTTTCTCTTTTAATAATAATAAAAAAAGAGGCCTAAATTCTTTAAACCCTTTAAAAAATAAGTCACAAAGGCCTATCTAAATTGTTTAAGCTTAAAAAAATAAAACATTTTCCACTTAAATGGGTCAGACTGTTAGAAGTATACTGTATGTGCTGATTTGTGTGATAATATTTAGCTATGTTTCTTCATATAAACTCTTTTGGCTGCGGGCCTAAAAGTAAAGGAAATAAATAAACAACACATACACGAATAAAACTAAAATATTAAAATAAATAACACTAAAATATATTTAATGCACTTTTGTTGCAATGCAATGTTAAAAATCCCCATTTGCACTGTCAAAATGGAGTGAATTTAGTTTCATAAAATTTTCACTTCTTACTGCACATGTATTAATTTATTGCTTTTCTTGCTATGATTTACACCAATAAATGCAAATATTCAAACAAAAGGGAGTTATTTAAGAAATGCTGAAAATTATATTGCATGAAAGACTCTTTCTTGATGTAAGTCTTATTAAACTGACATAATATGCTGTGATTTAATTTATAGGGCTAACCATTATTGTATTTTTATATATTATACATATTATTGATATGTCTTTGCATCTGTAATAATGCTCTCTCTCTTTGAAAAGGAAGAAAAAAGAGGCCAAAATGCTTTAAACTCTTAAAAAATAAGTCACAAAGGCCTATGTATCTCAATTGTGTAACATATTTAATCTTTAAAAATTGTTTTCCACTTTAAGTCAGATGTTGGAAGTATACTGTACGTGCTGATCCTTTTTTTCCTGTGGGCCTAATAAAGTGAAGTATATAAATATGAATAATAATAATTCCTTACATTTATATAGTGCTGGACACTCAAATCGCTCTACACAATTTTTTTTTTGGGGGGGGGGGGGGGGGGGGGGGGGGGGGGGGGGGGGGGGGGGGGATCTCCTCATCCACCACCAGTGTGCAGCATCCACCTGGATGACGTGACGCCAGCCATATTGCGCCAGACCACACACCACACACCAGCTGATTGGTGGAGATGAAACAGAGTGATTAAGGCAATTATGATATGGGGATGGTTAGGAGGCCATGATGGACAGAGGCCAGTGGGCAAATTTTGCCAGGATGCCGGGGTTAAACCCCTACTCTTTTTCGAAGGACATCCTGGGATTTTTAATGACCACAGAGAGTCTGGACCTCGGTTTAACGTCTTATCAAAAAGACTGAGCAGTATAGAGTCCCCATCAATATACTGGGGTGTTAGGGCCCACACAGACTGCTGGATGAGCACCACCTGCTGGTCTCACTAACAACACTTCCAGCAGCAATGCAGCTTTCCTATGTGGTCTCCCATCCAGGTACTGACCGGGCGCAGCGCTGCATATCTTCAGTAAACGACCATGTGAGAGTTGCAGGGAGCTAGCTGCTGGCTAGTAATAATAACATACATGAATAAAACTAAAATATTTAAATAAATATATCTAATGTAATTTTGTTAAAAGTTGAAAATCTCCATTTCATGTGTCAAAATGGAGTGACTTTTGATTCATAAAAGTCTTTCATTTAACTTTTTAAACATTTGAATATCTTCATTGTTTAAAATGGATGATCTAGCATTTCATGAATAAAAAAAAACAGAGGCAGACTTTTAGTATAATAATTAAGCTCAGTTACAGTTTAATTAAAAAATAATGTATATTAATGGTGGCACAGTGGCGCAGTGGGTAGCACTGTCGCCTCAGAGCAAGAAGGTCGCTGCTTGGAGCCACTTGGCACTTCTGTTTGGAGTTTGCATGTTCTCCCCGTGTTGGTGTGCGTTTCCTCCGGGTGCTCTGGTTTCCCTCACAGTCCAAACACATGTGCTATATGTGAATTAAGCTAAATTGTCCATAGTGTATGTGTGTGAGAGAGAATGCATGGGTGTTTCCTAGTGATGGGTTGCAGCTGGAAAGGCATCCGCTGTGTAAAACATATGCTGGATAAGTTGGCGGTTCATTCCGCTGTGGCGACCCCGGATTAATAAAGGGACTAAGCCGAAAAGAAAATTAATGAATGAATGTACATTAAAGACTTCTTTGTCTTAGTGTTCTTCGCATGTCATATCATTCAATATCACGACATCACCAATAATATAAAATCATAATAAAAATTTACTTGTGGAAATTATTAATCAGTACAAGTTAGAAAATGTAAGACAAATGTTTTACTTTTAATTTTAACATATTAAATAAAGTTTAAGATATTTCATGACGTTCATCATCGTTTTAAAAAGTTAACAACAACCTGGTTAGTGTGTCGACACATGCGCTCCGGTGCTCACGGTGACCCGAGTTCGATTCCCGCCTCGCGGTCCCATGCTAATAGCAGCTAACAGTAAGCATACTGGACCCAGGTGGGGAAGCTCCAAACATTTCAGGTCGCAGCACTAGCAATACTGGAAACACGAAATGCAGGAAATACCAAGATAGTTACCTGAACTATGGTTTTATTCCATTTACTCAAAGCAAAGTGTCCCTGACCTAGCCACAGTGCATTATCTGAGTCAAAGTTTTTGCTAACGAATGCATGAGGCCGTCCAAATTAATAAGACATTTGCAAGACATAGGTTGCGTCCGAAACCGCATACTTCCATACTATACAGTACGCTAAAATCAGTATGCGAGCCGAGTAGTATGTCCGAATTCATAGAATTCGAAAATCAGTATCCGAGAAGTACCCGAATGACTTACTACTTCCGGCGAGATTCTGAAGTACGCATCCCATATCCCATGCACGCTGCGCTATCCCATGATGCCCCGCGAGAGAATTCATGAATGGAAGTGAAGCGACGCAACTGACACAGGTAGGTCACGTGACCATGACAAAACGGCGGATGTAGTACGTCCGAATTCCATTCATACTTCTTCCATTCATACTGTATAGAACGTACTTTTCTAACGGCCGAGTAGTACGTTTAAATTCAAACACAGTACCTACTGAGTAGTAGGCGGTTTCGGACGTAGCCATAGTGACAAGCATTTTTTGACCGCAAGGAGCAAAAGCTTACGTTTTTTAGTTACAAGAGAGGGGCGAAGCGGTTCTCCGTGGAGATCTCGAACGCGGGAGGAGGAGTTCTCTGGTTCCTGGTCACCCTACGCGGCTGCACCCAGGGGCCGTGGTAGCCGGGTGTCGGCATAAATGACCCCTGGGCGAACCGCGTCCTAGGTGCGCCGGGCCTGGACAGAGAAGCACGAGGGGTTGAGGTAGATGGAGTGTCACGGCTATATTGTGCACTTACCTCAGGTGAGCGAGCTGCAGCCCGGGGCACACTGAGCAAGGCTCTTTGCGCCCTAAGCTGCATTCGCTTCACCTGCAGAACACGGATGCGTTCTTCCAACTGCTCCAGCTCCATGTCCAGCGCCTCCATCGATGTCTCTCCTGCACACAAGGACGAAGACACAAGCGACATCATACAGGGTAACGAGCAAAGCCAGTAAGTGCGAAAATTAGGGAATGAAAGCAGTCGGTAGCTTTAGCTGACTAGCGGTGCTAGCAGGCTAAGCTACAAACAACAGGCGGATGCTCGAGAGACAGAACCTTTTAAAGTAGATTTATTTGTATAAAGTGTTAAATGTTATATAAAATGTATTTAGGGATCGTTCCCCCTAAGTGGTATTTAGCAAATGTGGAGGTATTTGATAATAAAAATGCAAATTGCGAATCTATGCAACAGAGCGAGCTTCAAACACACCCGCCGCAGCAGCTAGCTAGCGTAACAGCGGCAGTCGAGTGACGTCACAGTGACGTCTAGATATAGTAATAAACATACCGTTGGTTTGAAAACAACATTTTTTGTCATCCTTACTGCAAACTTATATGAGCGATAATATCATTAAATGTGGAGGGGGGCCTTACAATAGTTTCCGGGGGAAAAGGGGGTCTCAGGCAAAAAAAGGTTGGCTACCACTGCTCTACACTTTGCTATCCTCTAAAGGTGAAAACCCCGAAAAAATAATTATAAAAAAAAAAAAAAACCTAAAGTTATTTTTAAAAGTTCAGGGCAAAAAAATATCCATGACATTTTAAATGTGATTTTAATATTATTATTATTTGAAACAAAACTTGGGTCACAAAATTCTCATTTGTATACCTAGACAGCCAGATTTAGGGTCAGGCCAGGTTTGGCATGCAGGGTCACAGATGGAGCACAACACTGAATATATTTGAGAAACTGCCACAGATACCCAGCCATGCCATCTGCTTCACACACACACACACACACACACTTTCATATATCCACTTATACGCATGTAAACACCTAACCAGGAGGTGCACGTATGAGAGCGAATGTATTCTGGCTTAAACCCCCCCATCACACACATACAGATCTAGTGATCACTTAACCTTAAGCAAAATAAAAGCCCCTCTGCTCTGTTTTTCTTGTCACTGAAGTGTTATAGAGTCTGTGCCAAAGACAGGAGAGGCGTTAAAGACAGATAAACTCAGCCATCTTGCAGGTGTTTCTATCAAAAGACTCACCATATAGAGCCAAACTTGGCCTGGCAGAGCCTTAATGCCCCAGACTACTGTCATTCTCAGGAGACGTATGTCATTGATAATGTCTGTGTGTGTGTGTGTGTGTGTGTGTGTGTGTGTGTGTGTGTGTGTGTGTGTGTGAGAGTGTTTAGTCTGCACCTGTCGGATAGTGGGAGGCAGAGTGTGAGATAGAGAGATGAAAAAGAAACCATCTGTTTCTGAAGGAACCAAGAAAAAGATCCGATCAAACTAAATTCTACAACAACCTCCGTAAAGAACGCATTAAATGTCTGAAAAGAAGTGCGCATATGGTACTAGTTGTGGTTTTGATTGAACTAATTCTTCCCACAGTTCCCTGCTATATACTAAACCACATATAACTGATTCAGTTGTAATTGATTCGTATAATTTGTGTTAAAACGTATAGATATGTATTGCTTGAAGCTTTGCTATGTGATATTCAGCCCTCTGGCGGTTGAAGTATGAAACTGCAAGCTAGTGTTGTTTTTGGTAATGATGTAGGTTGTGCTTTAGGTTTCTGAATCTGATAGTTTGAGGCGGTAAATAAAAACTCAGCAAATAATGAAAGGAATAATACAGATATCCTGAAGCAACTACCCAAACTTCCTATGCATTGACTATGTAAGCTGGACCACTTTTTTTCTGCTATTCCAACGCAATCTCACGGCAATTCGTAACTATTTTATTTAGTGGCTAATTCGTATGAATTTGTACGATCAAATTCGTACAATTTAGTACGATTTGCTCATAACGGTTGGGTTTAAGGGTGGGGTTAGATGCCACGCCTCCTTTTTAAAATCGTACATTTCATATGACTGAATTCATACAAATTCGTACAAATTAGCTACTAAACTGACAAAATGTAAAATACTTACGTTTTCTTGTGAGATCAGGCAGGCTATTCCCGATAATGACGTACACACGGATCGACCAATGACGGAAGTATGCACTACGCAGTTTCCCGGGAAATCCGTCCCGATTCCGTCTCGAAGCATGTAGTGCAAGTAGAGTTAAAGTATCTGTTGTAAATATTACTCAAAGTATGAGTAAAAAGTAGATCTTTTAAAAGTACTCAGGAGTAGTGAAGTTTATTTATAAACTAATTTCGAGAGGATCACGTGATTATGATTGAACACGGCTGGTTCTGCATTAACTACGTATGATCCACCAATCAGACGATCCCTAACCCACTATAAAGAGCCAGGGTTTCTCACTACAGTCATCTTCGATTTGAAGAATCCCCCCTTCCACCCCTACTCCTCCACCTTTACCTTTATAGGGCGGCACGGTGGCCCAGTGATTAACACTGTTGCCTCAGAGCAAGAACGTCACTGGTTCTAGTCCTTTAACTGGCCGGCTGTCGTTTCTGTGCGAAGTTAGTGTGGGTTTCCTCCGGGTTCTCCGGTTTCCTCCCACATTCCCAAAACATGCACTACAAGTTAATTGATCAATCTAAATTTAGCACTACAGTCAAACTCTCATCCAGCAGCATATCTCTTCATAGCAATCCTTTTCTGTCATCAGCTCTTATCAAAAACGGGGAGTTCTAGAGATCTACCCGAGCTCAAAGCTTCCCTCTCGCCCTGCAAACGGGAGGGAGCCCAGGGCTCAAGGACCTTTTGAGCTCAGGGCTCTCTCCCGGGACAGCATGCCAAACTTGCTTATAATCAATCATCAGCTAAGTGTGAACTCTTGAAGTGAGCATTACACTGTAAAAAGCTGATGAGTTTACATGCAGTTTGTGCAGGGATGTGTAAACGTAACATTCTGTAGTGCATTTAGTGACCTTCCTATATTTGTTTGTTCGTTCCTTCCATTGTTTGTTTGTTCTGTTCTTCCTTCATTCATTCGTTTGTTCATTCATTCATTTGTTCCTTCCTCCATACATTCATTCGTTCGCTCATTTATTTGTTTGTTGTTATTTTTGTTTCTTCCTTCATAGGTCCTTTGTTCATTCATTCATTCGTTCATTTGTTTGTTCGTTCATTCCTTCCTTAGTTTGTTCAGTCCTTCCTTAGTTTGTTGAGTCCTTCCTTAGTTTGTTCAGTCCTTCCTTAGTTTGTTGAGTCCTTCCTTAGTTTGTTCAGTCCTTCCTTAGTTTGTTCAGTCCTTCCTTGAATCCTTTCTTCATTCATTTGGTCCTTCCTTTGTCCTCCATTCGTTCGCTCATTCATATTTTGTTCCTTGCTTCATTAGGTCCTTTGTTCATTCATTCGTTCGTTTCTTCCTTCCTTCCTTAAGTTCCTTGAATCCTTCCTTCATACATTTGGTCCTTCCTTCCTTCATTAGTTTGGTCCTTCCTTCATTCATTCATTTGGTCCTTCCTTCATTCAGCCCTTTCTTCCATTCTTCATTCATTCCATTATATGATTGTTTAAGGCTGTTTGAGGATTTCAGTCATCATACAGTTGACATCCTTTATTTTCTCATCAGTGACATGCAGTCTATAAACAGTCTCTGGGTCTTTGCTTGTAAAGATTTACCAAAAGGTTTTCTGCATTTATAAAGCGCCCATGTATTGAGGTTGTTCAGTATGATGCGATTTACTTTCCATGTGCGATTTGATTGGACAGGAATCGCAGGACTGATTTTTGTACTTAGCCAATTACCATAGACAAGAAAGAAAGTAACTACAGGTTAAAGGAAAATAGTGGAGTAAAAGTACAGATACAGCACTAAAAATGTACTCTAGGCAAAGTGAAAGTACACATTTTCCGAACATATTGTAAGCTTGCTAAGAGTATGTAAAACATATTACATATCACTGTTAGAAAAACACAAATACACTATTCCCTGCGATTCATTGGTGTGTGTTTTCTTTATTTACGCATTTGAATTATGAGACCTTCATATATATAGTTTAACTCTGCAGTTTAACTAAATTACATTTATTGCATTGAAGTTTGAAACATTATATTGTATACAAAATAGGATAATGTCGCTGGTTCGAGTCCCAGCTGGGCCAGTTGGTATTTATGTGTGGAGTTTGCATGTTTTCCCCGTGTGTTGGCGTGGGTTTCCTCCGGGTGCTCCAGTTTCCCCCACAATCCAAAGACATTCGCTATAGGTGAACTGAATACACTAAATTGGCCGTAGTGTATGTGTGTGAATGAGTGTGTATGGGTGTTTCTTAGTGATGGGTTGCAGCTGGAAGGGCATCCGCTGTGTAAAACATATTCTGGATAAGTTGGCAGGTTATTCCGCTGTGGCGACCATATGTTAAACATTTTAACATCAAAATTTGTCAGAGCAGAGATCAAGGATCAAGGTTCAATAACGCAGTTTAACAGCATAAATAAATTAAAACATCCATCAGTCACATGTTTTGGGCAACAATTAAAAAAATCTAATGTATAATGTGTAGGGCTACACGGTACTGAGTAACATTTAACCTAAAAAAACTTTTTATTTAAAAATAATAATAAATACGGAGGTGGCACGATGGCTCAGTGGTTACCATTGTCGCCTCACAGCAAGAAGGTTACTGGTTCGAGTTCCGGCTGGGTCTTTTGCCATTTCTGTGTGAAGTTTGCATGTTCTCCCCTTCTCCAGGTGCTCTGGTTTCCGCCAAAAGTCCAAAGACATGCGCTAAAGGTGAATTGAATAAACTAAATTGACTGAAGTGTATGTGTGTGAACGTGAGAGTGTGCATGGGTGTAGTACTGGGTTGCAGCCAGAAGGGCATCCGTTGTGTAAAACATATGCTAGATAAGTTGGCGGTTCATTCCACTGTGGTGACCCCTGATGAATAATGGGACTAAACCGAAAGAAAATAAATGAATGAATGAATGAATGAATGAATAATAAATACTTATTACAAAGCATACTTTTGGCCAAGTGCATTCAGAGTTTTCAGTTTCGGCCCTGAATTTTCATTTTAAAAATGCAAATGTACTGCACCTCTTTGCGATACGATACTTGCAATATGATAACGAAACATTTAGATATTCTACAGCCCTAAGGTTTATGTACAAAAATATAAATAAAAGGTAACTTGTCTACAATGTAATAAATGCAGGGTTCCACACAAATCATTTATGTTTTCCAAACACAAATCGATTAAGTTAACATAACACATGTAAGTGGATTCAACATGAAACAATTAAGTTGTCCCAAACAAATTCTCAAGAATTGTGTTGTTTCAGCTCATTTAAAGTAAGTAGTTTGAAAAGATTTTTTTTTTTTTTGTGATCACTTTAGTTTATTAATTTAGTTTATTAATAAACATGTATTTGTCATAAATTAAATATTTGTTCAGTCATTTTTCTAACAATATCTTTTGCAAAAGTAGGGTTGGTGAGCTTTATAATGTACACTCAAAATGTTTAATTTGCTGTTTGTTCAAATTACTTAATTAAAATAAGCTGAAACAAAACAGTTTTTGAGTTTTTTTGGGGGGGCCAACTTAATTGTTTTATGTTCAATCTAGTGCTGCACGATATTGGAAAAATCTAACATTGCGATATTTCATTTTACTGCAATATACACTACCAGTCTGAAGTTTGGGGTCAGTAGGATTTTTCTCCTGCTCACCAACGCTGCATTTATTTCATCAAAAATACAGTACACACTGTAAAATTGTGAAATGTTATTGCACTATAAAATAACTGTTCAAAAGTAGATTATAATTTAATTTAATCATTTATTCCAGTGATTTTAATGATGAATTTTTAGCTTCATTACTCCAGTCTTCAGAGTCACATGATCCTTCAGAAATCACTCTAATATTAATTATTATTATTATTATTATTATTATTATTAGTATGCTGGATAAGTTGGCAGTTCACTCCGCTGTGGTGACCCAAGATTAATAAAGGGACTAAGCCGAAAATGAATGAATGAATAAATATTATTAATGTTATTATTACTAATGGTAATCATAATAAAAGCAATAATGACTGGAGTAATAATTTCATTAGAAACTACATTCAATAAGAAAGCAGTTATTTAAAATTTGAATAAATATTTAACAATACATTAATACAATTACATTTAATAAATGCCACCTTGATGAACAGAATAATTTTCTTTAAATAGAAACATAAAAAACTGACGCCAAACTTTTGAGCGGTAGTATATATTGCGATATGAATTTTAATTCACCAGATGATTTGAATAGCTCTATTTGGAAAGATGTCATTCATTTAGACAGATCTGGATGATCAAGTCTTTTTCTCTGCAGTGCGTTTGCATAAATTATAATTAATTGCAAGCATATAAAAATACAACAGAGCAAAGATAAAAGTGAAATAACCAGTGTTTTATGGTTTTCTGAAGAGTCTAACAGTATTCATGTAAAGAAATTGAACACTCAAAGATATAATAACATGGTCACCATTGCATAAATTATTTAAAAATCATAATATTTAATAATATTATTGTTATTTTAATAAATCTAATCATGCGATGTGAGTATTCTGGATACACACATTGCAATATCGAAGCTCAAACGATATATTGTAGTTCAATCCACTTAAATTTGTATAAACTAATAAGCTAACTAATTCCTTCGTGTTGTCTCAACTCAAATTAATTGTTTTACAGTGTAGTCAATGCTAAAGTTAAAACTTAAATTCCCGGAATATGATGTAGGTTTATTTCAGCTGACTTGTGTTTTGGTTGATCCTAATAAGATCAGTAGTTGTATTTTCCGTCTCCCTCTCGTTACTTTAACTATGGGTGACAAGGGCACCTTGAGCTGCAGATGTTCTCACCGATGACAGATGGTATTGGCATCATCTCTGTATGTGTGTGTATGTGTGCAAGAACGCTGGCATCATGCTGGGACAGCGGGCAGAGCCCATACCGGCTTAGCGCCACCTGCACCCCCTAAAATCAAGCCCGAGACCCCTCTCCCGTTTCCGTAGCCTATACATGCTTTCTGTGTGTGTGTGTGGGAGTTTGAATTCAAGGCAATCACAGTAGCAAAACCAAAACAAAGCACAAAGGGAGAAAAAAAAATCCCAAAACATTTGAAATTGGGCATGAAAATGGACTAGCAATGTCCAAAAAAACAATTTACCTAAAACTGGCATTCTGAGTTCAGATCAGCGCCCGATGGGAGTCTGAACAAAGGAGTCTGAATTCGCGGTGAATCACAATTGCGGTGTTTGATGTAAAACAGCCGTCCTGGATGTGTAATTGATAACAGAGAAGCTCTAATTGTCTCATTTATCTTCATGCAGACAGTGCAGGGCTGGTGGAGCGATTACTCTAGCCTGGCCAGCGGAGTTAGGCACAGCGGGCGGATCAAATCCAGCACTACAGCAGGCCAGAATCTCTCCAACATTTCAGCGCAAACATTTAGACCTCTTGTTTTCTTTCGGCCTGATGGTAAATTCACATACACTTCTTCGCAGAACTGCTCAAAATGACTTGATATTTATATTTAAATGGCAAAGTGTGTTCTGAATGGAATGTGGTACTTTTAGAACGTTCTTAGAATGTTCAGGAAATAATATAAGAATTAAATAGAATATCCACCACGCTGTAAAAAATTCTATGAACAGTTAGTCCTGACAGCGTACAGTTTTTAAGTCATTGTAACTTATTAAACAGAGTTAATCATGTTCTAACTTAATTTTATAAGTTACGCAAGCTATTTTAAGTCAGTTTAACATAATATAAGTTCTATGGACAAATAAGGTTAATTTGATTCAGCTTAAAAATTTAAGGCAACCAGGATTTTTTGTACTTTTTTTATGTAAATGTTAAGGCCCGTGCACACCGAGACGTTTTTTGCTCGCGTTTTCCGTCAACATTTAACGCCTCGTGACTGAATAAAGGGCTTCAATAGCTGTTTCCATCCAAAAATGTGAATGAACTTTATGCACAAAACTGGATTACTGGATAAAAGATGTGCGAATAAAGCATCCAACGAGTCAAAGCGAACAAAATCGTCACTTCCTGATTAACTGGCGCCAAATATGAACAGTAAAAACTGAATTTGCTGCACTAGGAAAAAATGCGTGAATCTTTTCTACATTTAATGAATGACTTGCACCTCAGAAGGCAATCCTGACACGCAGTGAACGCGCAGTGGCGTTTAAAGGTGTCAGACGCGGAGCACACACGCTCTTAATTTTGGAGGTCATTAATAATATAATTACACTAAAACTTAAACGGTAAGGCGTTTTAGAATGACCAAAACAACATTTCCGATGTTTTACAGTGTGCTCAGACTGCTGGTTTATCCATTTACGCACATTTTTATCATCACATGATCTCTAACAAAATCACATGCGCTTTTTTTAATGCGCACACTGGAATTTGTGCGGTAAAAGTGTTTCCATCGTAGTTTAAGCGCATCTCTTATCGAATAAAAAGTTTATGCTACTCAGTTATGCGCATACATTTTTATGCACATTTTCAAAATTTATGCGCATCATGGCGTTTCCATCAACCGTTTTTTATGCGCATGTCCAAAATGCACATAAAAATAGGTGGATGGAAACGTAGCTATTGTGATCGTGCACACCAACCCGCAAAACGGCAGGCGCAAAATCGTCATTTAAAAAACACTTTTGTTCACGTGCACGGAGCTGCTGAAGTAACAGTAAACAGCACTTGGAGGCACTCAAGCGCAAAACTGTCAATGCGAGCGCACATTGAAGAAGATGCCCAGAGGCGATATGAACGTGGAGCTGCTTATTGCACTGGTGAACAATAATCAGTTCTTCATCGCTAGAGCTGGAGCTGCTACTTGAACCATCCATAACAACAAGCGTGACAACTTTGTCTTCTTCTTCTGTGTTACAAGCGGGTGTCAGAAGCTTAAGTTGTGTAGCCCCATCTAATGTCAAGGAGTGATTTTGTATACTCTTCTGCTCGACGCCTGTGAAAATCGCTTGGGTTTGAATCCGGAAAAACGTCTTGAAAAACGCTGACGATAAACGCAAACGAAAAGCGTCCCGGCCTTTACTTTTGAAAGTTTATGAGTGTGCTAAAAAACAATATAAAATAATATAAGGATTCTGTAAAATAATATAAGAACATTCCGTTTTAATAATGTTCTAAAAAAAACAATAGAAAAGAATATAAGAACATTCCATTTTATCATTTTACAAGCATGAAAGTGCTACTTTTGAATATTTTTTAAATGTGCTAAAAACAATAGAAAATAATGTAAGAATTCTAGAAAATAATATTAGAATTTTTTTGTCATTTTACAAACATTGTGAAAAAATTACATTTGAATGTTTTTAGAATCTGTTAAAAAACAATAGAAAATAATAAGAATTCTAGACAATAACATTATAACATTCTGTTTTATCATTCTACAGTACAAACATTATGAAAATGCTACTTCCAAAAGTTTAGAATGTTCTAAAAAAAACAATAGAAAATTATGTAAGAGTTGAAAAAATAATAAGGACATTCTGTTTTATCATTCTACAAACATGAAAATATTACTTTTGAAAACAATAGAAAATAATGTAAGAATTCTAGAAAATAATATAAGAATATTCCATTTTCTTGTTCTACAAACTTTAAAATGTTACTTTTTGAAAGTTTTTAGAATCTGCTAAAATAATGTAGGAATTTTATAAAATAATATAACAATATTCCATTTTATCACTCTACAAACATTTTCATAATGTTACTTTCAAAAGTTTTTAGAAAGTGTTAAAAAACAACAGAAAATAATAATTCTAGAAAATAAGAACATTCCATTTGATCATTTTACAAACATTATGAAAATGCTACTTACAAAAGTTTTTAGAATGTTCTAAAAACAAACAATAGAAAATAATAATAATTCAAAAAAAATAATAAGGACATTCTGTTTTATCATTCTACAAACATTATGAAAATGTTACATTTGAATGTTTTTAGAATGTTCTAAAATAATATAAGAATTCTAGAAAATAATATTAGAATATTCTATTTTATCATTCTACAAACATTATCAAAATGTTACTTTCGAAAGTTTTTAGAATGTGTTAAAATAAACAATAGAAAATAATGTAAGAATTCTAGAAAATAATATTAGAACATTCCGTTTTATCATTCTACAAACAATCTGAAAACGCTACATTTGAATGTTTTTAGAATGTTCTAAAAAACAATAGAACATATTAAGGTTTCTAAAAAATAATACAAGAGCATTCTGTTTTAGCGGCACAGTGGCTCAGTGGTTAGCTCTGTTGCCTCACAGCAAGAAGGTCGCTGGTTCGAGTCCCGGCTGGGCCAATTGGCTTTTTTTGTGTGGAGTTTGCATGTTCTCCCCCTGTTGGCATGGGTTTCCTCCGGGTGCTCCGGTTTCCCCCACAGTCCAAAGACATGTGCTATACAGTAGGTGAATTATATAAACTAAATTGTCCATAGTGTATGTGTGTGAATGAGTGTGTATGGGTGTTTCCCAGTATTGGGTTGCAGCTGGAAAAACATATGCTGGATAAGTTGGCGGTTCATTCCGCTGTGATGACCCCTGATGAATAAAGGGACTAAGCCAAAGGAAAATGAATAAATGAACGTTCCATTTTATCATTCTACAATATACATTATAGAAATGTTACATTTGGTGTCCCCAATTACACAGTTTCTGGAACAAAATATTACAAGTTTTTTCAGATACATTAGACATTCCAATTGAAGATCCTATATTAATTATATTTGGAGTTTTTGAAGAATTTTTGAAACTTACATCAGTACATCAACAGTTTGGGTTGATCTCTGCCAAAAAACTTCCAACTCTTCCAGTTCCAACTTTTAAATTATGGCTGACAGAATTAACGGGTACATTATATCTGGAAAAAACCTGGTATACCCTAATAGACAAGGTTTTGTTATTTGAAAAAATTTGATCCTCTTTTATTTCCTTTCTACAAACTTGTGATTAATATGTTTACTATGCCTTTAGTAGCTACTTTTACCATTGGATAGCACCGGTGGATGGTTCGTTGGTGAAATGCATGTTTATTATTTTTGTTTAATTATTATTTTTATGACTGTTGGTTGATTTTATTTAAATGCCTAATTGTTCAAATGTAAGCTTTATGTTTATATTTAAAAAAAAAAGTATATTTACAAGTGAATGTGTGCTAAAATTTCTAATAATAAAAATATTTAAACCAGAAATGTTACTTTTGTAAGTTTATGAGTGTGCTAAAAATAATATAAAATAATATAAGGGTTCTAGAAAATAATATAAGAACATTTCCATTTGATCATTCTACAAACATTCTAAAAACGCTACATTTGAATGTTTTTAAATGTTCTGAATCTGCTGTGATGTATAATTCATGTTTTCAGGCTAACATTATGTAAACGTTGCATACTGCAAACAGCAGGAGCAGCATGTTACTATCCCATTCTGACCCCCGCCACAGTTTCACTGCTTTCATCAAAAACTTGAACACAGCATCTGCACCATGTTTAATACAAGACATTTAAGAGCTTCAGGGTGTTGCTCGCTAGCCTTCTCTGAGATTTGTGATCCCGGAAAGAGAGAAGAATCAAAGTCCCAAATCAATTAGAGGCTCTCTGGAGTGGGACTGACATTCACAATTCACGCTCATCTGTGCCCAGATTTCCCCAGCACAATTTGAGGAACAAAATGGCTCCCGCGGGCACTTCCTGCATCTCAGAGAGCGATGAATTCTTAAAGAGAATTCCATTTCCTCTTCCTCTTTCCCCTCGCGCACTCAAAAAGCCATGTGTCGAACGCTGAGGAAAAGACAAATAATGAGCTTCTCCCCCATTAAAACCTGGCACGCATTTCTGGAAGAAATTCATCATTCTCCACTTTGTTTCGTCTTTCTCTGCATTTTTCTCTCCCAGACACTAGAATCGAAATGTTCTGCAGTCCATTCACATGAGCCGCCTTGTTGTATACCGCTGAAGACAGAATTATTAGCTCCTGTGAATGTTTTGTTCTTTTTCAAATATTTCCCAAATGATGGAGCAGAAATTTTTCACAGTATTTCCTATAATATGTTTTCTTCTGGAGAAACTCTTGTTTTATTTCAACTAGAATAAAAGCAGCTTTTTTTGTTGAACATTGTAAGGTCAATATTATTAGCCCCCTTAAGCGATATTATTTTGGATTGTCAAAACAAACCATCATTATACCGTGATTTGCTTAATAACTTTAACTTGCCTAATTAACGTAGTTAAGCCTTTAAACGTCAAGCTGAATACTAGTGTCTTGAAAAATATCTGGTCAAATATTATGTACTGTCATCATGGCAAAGATTCCATTTTGAAATTGGGGAAAAATATATATATATATTAATTATACACTCACTGGCACTTTATTTCCAACTGCTTGTTAACGCAAATTTCTAATCAGCCAACCACATGGCAGCATGTAGACATCCCTAAACCGAGCATCAGAATGGGGAAGAAAGGTGATTTACGTGACTTTGAATGTGGCATGGTTGTTGGTGCCAGACGGGCTGGTCTGAGTGTTTCAGAAACTGCTGATCTACTGGAATTTTCACGCACAACCATCTCTAGGCTTTACAGAGAATGGTCGGAAAAAGGAGAAAATATCCAGTGAGCGGCAGTTCTGTGGGCGCAAATGCCTTGTTGATGCCAGAGGTCAGAGGAGAATGGCCAGACTGGTTCCAGCTGATGGAAAGACAACTCAAATAACCACTCGTTACACCCGAGGTATGCAGATGAGCATCTCTGAACACACAATACGTCCAACCTTGAAGCAGATGGGCTACAGCAGCAGAAGACCACACCGGGTGGCACTCCTGTCAGTTAAGAACAGGAAACTGAGGCTACAATTGGCTCAGATTCACCAAAATTGTCCATCCCTTTATGACCACAGTGTACTTATCTTCTGATGGCTACTTACAGCAGGATAACGTGTCATGTCATAAAGCGTGAATCATCTCAGACTGGTTTCTTGAACATGACAATGAGTTCACTGTACTCAAATGGCCTCCACAGTCACCATATCTCAATCTAATAGAGTATCTTTGGGATGTGGTGGAATTTGAGATTCAAATCATGGATGTCATATTTTTCCCTAACATATTCATTTGGATCTACTATTGTTTTGGAACATGATCTCTAGGTATTTTGTTGAAATTGCTCTCGTTTTGGCTTTGCTACTAATCTCTTGTACGTATATGCACAAATATATTATTATAAATCACTTTACAGAAAAATGACTTTTGCTGCTTGTTCAAGCTACTTATTTAAAATGAGTTTAAACAACACAATTCTTAAGTTGTTTTTGGGACAACCTAATTAATTATGTTGAATCCATTTAAATTTGTAGAAACGATGAAGTTAACTTAATAGATTTGTGTTAGGACAACATGAAGGAACTGTGTGGAACTCTCAATTTTTTACAGTGTATAGAAAATATTAAATCAGAAAAGAGACCTGTGAGGTCTGTACTCATTTATGCTGAGCACTGAGCATCTAAAGCAGCAGCATAATAACACCGGCTACCTTTTGGAACAGCCTTTCATGCTGGGAAAGCACATATGATGCCTTAAAACGGAGCATACGTAGGCAGCTCGCTAGGCGCTGGAACTGAGCTTATGTCTCCTGCTCTCTCAGGGTAAATGAACACGGTTATCCTGATGCCAGCAGACACCGGCACACATGGACGCTGAGCTGGGAAACATGGCACGGTGAGGCAGACGACAGGAAAATATGACATCAGGCAGGGCTGCACAAGATGCTTTCGCCAAATGTCTAGCCTTAATTACCCTAATTAATGCAATTAGAGTTGTTATGTGACATCACCTGCATCTCGCAGGCTTTCATCTATAACGTCTAATTAATATGTTTGCACATCCCACAGGTCAAAGACTGAGAGCGAAAAGCACATTGCATCTGCGCATCTACATTAGAGTGGAGTAGAAATAGACATTTTTAGAGGATCCTTAAAATTAAAAAATAAAAAATAAAAAATAAATAAATAATATATATATATATATATATATATATATATATATATATATATATATATATATATATATATATATATATATATATATATATATATATATATATATATATATATATATATAGGGCAACCCAGTGGCGCAGTAGGTAGTGCTGTTGCCTCACAGCAAGAACGTCGCTGGGTCGCAGGTTCGAACCTCGGCTGGGCTGGGTCAGTTGGCGTTTCTGTGTGGAGTTTGCATGTTCTCCCTGGGTTCACGTGGGTTTCCTCCGGGTGCTCCGGTTTCCCCCACAGTCCAAAGACATGCAGTACAGGTGAATTGGGTAAGCTAAATTGTCCATAGTGTATGAGTGTGAATGTGTGTGTGGAAGTTCCCAGAGATGGGTTGCGGCTGGAAGGGCATCCGCTGCGTAAAATCGTGCTGGATAAGTTGGCGGTTCATTCCGCTGTGGCGACCCTGCAAGGGACAAAGCCGACAAGAAAATGAATGAATGAATAAATATATATATTTTTTTTTTTTTTTTTTTTTTAATGTATAAAAAAAATTGCACAAATTATGAATGACATGCTGTAGATTGAATTGTTTACTTTCATTGAATTGCAAGATAAAGTTTTAGTCTTCTTTATTTATTATTTCGAATTTAATTTAAAAGGCACCTATGATGAAAATCATCTTTTGTAAGCTGTTTGGACAGATCTGTGTGTAGGTACAGTGTGCCCACTGTCATATTGGAGTGATAGAAACACAACAAGTCTCTTTTTTTAAATTTCCTGAACTTCTATGTTAAGCTGCTTTGACAATCTACATTGTAAAAGTGCAATTTAGATAAAGATAAATTGAAGGAGTGCCACCAAATTTCCCCATCCACCAAATTGATTGATAGATGACGCCATGTTTCTAAGGCCCAATCCCAATTCTATTTTTGTACCCCTTCCCCTAGGCCCTTACAACCGAGGGTTAAGGGGAAGGGCTTCAAAACTTACCCCTAAGAATTGGGACAGCACTTCAACACCTGCACACGTCATCATATGTCATCGCGATCTCATGCTTTATATAAGATCAGACGATTGTGACTGCTGTAGTTATTCCAGTTGTGTTATTTTTTGGTATTTATCTTCAGGAAATCACTGAAGGCATATATTATGTTATCATAACGATATAATGTAGCAATAAGATCGTAACTGTTTTGTGTATTTGCACAGTGGCCATATTTATCTATGTAACCACACGAAAACAACATTAACATTATAGCAGACACTGTAAAAAGCTCATTCTCAGCCACTACACTGCTCTGACAGGGTATTCGAGTGTCATCGAGTGTCAGAATGTTGTGGGACTGCTGTACAGGAGTTATGATTATGGATTATAGATCGCGAAATTTAGCGTTGTTTTTTTTTTGGCGGTTTTTTTTTTAAAGCATGACGGTAAAACACGAACCCGGTTATGAATATATTAAAGCATATGTTTGTTTGTCGTAAAAATTCGTAATAATGACAAAAAAAAAACGAATTTGTATTAGTACTTACTTCCGGGTTCAGCTATCCTGCTGTTGTGGCAGATGTATTCTGGGAAATATTCTTACCCCTCCGTTTTAAGTGTGGTCCTGGAAAATCTTCGTTCGAAGGGGTGTATACCCCTTGCCCTTAGCCCTACGCCTTCAAGCTAAAGAGAATTGGGACAGCCCTACCCCTTGACGTGAATGCGCAAAACGAGGGGTAGGGAGAAGGGGAAGGGCTAAGGGGTAGAATTGGGATTGGGCCTAAATAACATGTAAACACATGTCCACAGAACGTTTTTGCAAATAAACTGGGATTAAAATATTTATTACAACTCTCTGTGATGTTTATAAGTTTAGCAATTTTTAAACGTTTGTAAAACAGAGCATGTTCGTAATAAAGACAGTAAAATCGCTGTGTAATTCTTAACTGCTATAATCACCAAGGCCGCATGATGTCAGTAAATGCTAATATGTGTGTGTGTGTGTGTGCATGTTTACTGCAAACAGCATTTGTGTGGGACTCATCATTTCAGAATGGCTTGAATAAACTTCACCACAATTAAATAAATTTACTTGGTATTTTCGACTAATGAGATGCATTTCAGCTTAATCCGAGTCTGTCTCTGTCACTAACTGCTGTTTATCTGAGATAACGCATGAGAAGCAGACATGCATGTGGGAACGGTGGACGGGGAGAAGCAGCTCATTTGCATTTAAAGCCACAGACTACTAAAACAGCTACAGTATACTCAGACACCAAAATGGGCAGATTCTGGAGGCTATAATACATTATCTGATGAGTATTTTGAGCTGAAACGTTACAGACACATTCTGGAGACACCAAAGATCTTACATCTTGTAAAAGGGGTAAAATAGGTGGCTTTTAAACATGATTGTTGTGTTTAGTTCATTACACCTACACTGTAAAAAATGCTGGGTTCCACACAATCGATTTGAATTGAGACTATTTAAGGATTTAACTTGTTAGTTTGACTGTAAAAGATATGGACGTAGTATGCGTGACGTCACCCATAGGTTTATGAAGAACCCAAAAGAAGCTACCAGTAGGTATGGCCAATCATCGCCATTTTGTTCGTGCGTCATCGCACAAACCGCGGGATACCAAACAAGGGCAAAGTGGCCGAGCGTGAGCGGAGCTACAGACGCCTGCTGGCAATTTGCTTAGCCTGGCTTTTCTATGGGAGAAACGCTTAATACTTCATCACCTGCAACTCGTTTGTGTTCTGACCACATGTGCTTGGTTGTACACTATATCAAGTGTTTAGACTTTTAAAAACACTGTTGTAACACATTGAGCACTAAACATTGTTCTTATAACGTTTTTCCATAGGAGGAAAACACGAATTATTTCCAAGCACTTCAGATATAGTCTGTGTTAGTAAATGCAGGGCTATTGATGAAATCCAGGCATAACACTGTATGACAAAGCTTCAGATGACTGTTCTAGAGCCTACAGCTAATCAATCTATCAGATTCTGAAGTGCATTACAGCTCTAAAGAACTTTATAAATGATAAATGATCTTAAATAAAACAAATACATTTATAGAGATGGTATATAAGTATATAATTTCACTCACCTGGCAAATAGAGGCCACGTGAATGGTTTGTGAGCACAATTAAGTGCACACAGCATGCTATATCATCTGATAATTGTGAGAAATAATTTCAAAAGGCAGCTGACTGTGTACAGTCACATAAAACATCACAAAAATACGATGAATATGCCGAGATCAGCGGCTAATCAGCTGAGGTGAAGTGAAGGCGACCAGCGAGACCTAGCTGTCACTCAAGTGGCCACACCCTTAATTATGCAAACTTAATATAACCTAATATAAAGGAAACTGATTAGTTATAAAAAAAATTCACCCCCCTCACAGTTGTCATGAAGGATAATATTAGCTATATGAACCAAAATCGTTCTTTGTACCAGGCTGTAAACACCTTTTTTATGCGGTAAGGTTGGCCATTCTAGCAGTGGGCTCAATAGAAATCTGCTCTATTATGGAGCCAGGACTAGCGAAATTTCGATGAATTGCAGTTTCAGTTACTTCCGTATTTGTTTCACGAGGGAGAGCGCTTGGTTTTTACACATTTAAGAGAAGTGAACATAACACAATTAGGTTGTCGCCTCCAAAAAATCTCAAGAACTGTGCTGTTTTAGATATTTTTTAGATGTTTATTTTAAATAAGTAGTTTGAACAAATAGCAAACATCATTCTTGAGTGTGCAGTTTAATTAAACTCTGTGAAATGAGCCAATTTCCCAGTGATGGGTAGCAGCATGGAAGGGCATCGGCTGCGTTAAACATATGTTGGATAAGTTGGCGGTTCATTCTGCTGTGGCGACCCCAGATTAATAAAGGGACTAAGCTGAAAAGAAAATGAATGAATGAATGAATGAATGAACATTGAATAAATTAAATTTACCTTAGTGTATGAGGGTGTGTGTGAATGTGAGAGTGTATGGGTGTTTCCCAGTACTGGATTGTAGCTGGAAGGGCATCCTCTGTGTACAACAAAACAAATGCTGGAATAGTTGGTGGTTCAATCCGCTGTGGCGACCTCTGATAAATCAGAGACTAAGCCGAAGGAAAATTAATGAAATGAACTCCATGGAGGCATGTAAATAACCACAGTTTTTATTTTGTTCTAATAGCATGCAGGGCCAGTTTTACTTGATAGCTTAAACTGCAGACTTGCTAGCATAAGCACACTCTGTTTAGAAATGTGTAATAAATTAAAGAATAAAGGCCTAAAAAGAAAAGAATCGCTTCACAATATGGAAATAGTAGTGTGGGGTGGGATCCAGAAGCACATTTCTTTTCTTTTAAATCAGACACACATTGGCTGGCACCATGCTCCTATATACATCTGCTTTGGGTTTCCAAGATATTGCAGGCTAGAAGTGAACTCGATGTACAATTGTGATGGAGAATTGTAGGATGAAACTGAAGCACTGGAAGCTGGCATTGCCGTGTGGCACCAACTCCCAATGGCAATCATGTGCCAACCTTGTCCAGCTGCTCCTGGGCAACCGTGCCACATCCATGTCATTGCAACCGCACTATCTCTAAGTTTACCCTGGCATTTCACACTAAAGACCCTGAGGCATGCAGGAACGCGGCCCCTATCTCCACGCTTAGAGCTGTCAGGTCCAACCAATCCGCCACCCACCCATGGACCAGCTTCAGAACCAAGTCCGCATTTCAAAGGCCTCAATCAGTGCCACATTATTAAAAAGGTTCAATATGCAAAGGTCCAACTGGTCCACTCTCAGGAGATATGCAGTGCTGGGCATGTGTGGGGCGATTGCATATTAAACCAGGCTTAACAAACATAATAAGATGGGCTGAATGACAAGTTATAGGCCACTAGTTTTTGCATTCATGCAGAAATAGGCTACTATTACGCATACAAACAATTCTTGGCCTTAATAAACATTTATCTAGTTGACTATTGCACCAATAGGCGTTGCAATGTCATCCACTAACATAACCAGTGAAGCATTTCTGCATTCTTGTTACCACTTTCATCTAATGCAGTTTTAATGTTATTCCTCTGGCGTGCTTTCCATCGATCTTTGCTTGCTCAACCTTGCACAAGTACTTTGTTGTCATCGTGTACCTTTAACGAGCTTACTGACGCTGGTTAGATTTCCCAAAGCTCTGCTTCTTGGCACGAGGTGAAGCGCGGGCCCAAATAAGAAAAAAATCCCCCGCCCTTTTGCAGAGTTGCTCATGGCAACAGCGCACTCGATGCCGCTAAAGTGTTTTGAAACTTATATAAAAGCTGCACATCTGTTGCGCGAGGATCCACTTTGGTTTTAAATAAATAATTAACTTGCTTAAATTCACCTAATTAGCCACTGCACTGAAGAGAACCGCTTGTAAAATGCACATCACACGCGAGGAGTCATATTTAAAGGGGTAGTTCATCCAAAAATGAAAATTCTAGTCATCATTTACTCATTCTCCAAGTGTTCCAAACATGAAGGGCTGGGCAAATATACACTGAAATGTATCTTTAAATAAAATACCAAATACATCAGTTTTACGTGTATCAAAATAAGCTACAAAATACAGCAGCCACAACAAGTATCAAAATAAAATACTTTATTTTGTGTTTTGAAAATACTACAAGGGAGCATCACATTTCTTTGCAAACCTTTCATCAATAGGCCTATTCGATCAATCCCTTCACCATTAAACTGACTTAGTAAACTAAACCACAACAGCTTTTCTCTGAGCAAGTTTAAGTCAGCTTCTCTGCCACCTCTTTCACCTCTACTGTACATGAGAAGGTATTCATAAAAATGTAACTTGTGTTTCTCTTTGATTTTGTTATAGATTTTGTACAAATTTCATATAGAAAGTATTGTCTTGAAGATGATCTCTTTAATCACTGTAAAAAAAACATTGATGCAGATGAGTTGGAATATTGTACTACATCTTTTGATTGTGAAAAGTTTCAAAATGTTTACAACTGAAATCTTCAATACTCTATGTAAAATCACGATTTCTGAAAACTACTAGCTACTATCTGTTTTTGCTGCAATAAAACCTTAGTTGGAAGTTTTTGTAGATATTATATTTAATATTTAATAATAAGTATTATTAAATATTTGGGAGTAAGTCAAAGACAGACAGGAAAATAAGCCAAACAACATAAAGTCATACAGTAGCAATACATACAAAACTTAATTGGCTGCTATTTGTCTGTTACTTTCTTTATAAGTGATGCCTAATTTCCATCCATATTCCAAGCATTGATCAACTTTTTCAATATTAAGCAATTTTCTAGTCTGATCCTAAGTCTCGGCAAATAACTGAGAAAGCACCAATCAGAGGCCGCATTTTAATGATGACATCATGTATCCTTCTTCTTACAAAGTATTTTACAGTATTTTAAAAATACAAAAATATAAGACAGTAAAGTATTTTGATACAGCATATTAAGCCATTTTCATAAACCCCATCAAATACAAATTACAAAATACTATTTTGTATTTAAAATACATACTTGAAATACATGTATCATATACTGCCCATCCCTGCAAACATGTTTGAGGGTTTTTTTTTCTTCTTCTGTTGAACACAAAGATAATCTGACGAATGCTGGCCATTCACTTCTACTATATTTTTGTTCCTATGTATGTCAATTGCTGCTTCCCCAACATTCTTTCAAATATGTTTTGTTTTCAACATAAGAAATAATAATAATAAAAAAGATTATAACCACTGGAGTGCAAGTAAATGTAAGGAAATATCTGTTTTTTGGCAAACTGTCCCTTTAAAAGCATCTCGCGCGCATTGCACTTTGCATTTAAGAAGCCATTTTGACAGACTGCCAAGGCGATGTAAAGCACCCCCTTGTTTTCCCTCAGGCGATTTTTTCGTATAGGATGAGTAAACTCGACCTTTTTTTCCCAACCAGGTGCCAGAAAATCGATGAATACAACTTTTATTTTTCTCACACGTTCAGGGCTGAAGTGCAGCTGTCGTATAGGCGACACGAGGATTCCCACAGTATTGAAAAGAGTGATTAGAGTGAGAGTGACAGCGACGGGGTCTAACTACACTTGGAGTGCATTTTGATGCTAAACGATAGTCTAATTAAAGCAGAAAATCAGGCTTTGCTTATTTGCTCACATAGAGTGAATGAAGATCAATATGTTCCTACAGTGAAATGTTAGGCCTACAGATTGGCTACTAATACAGTTGAAGTCAATATAATTTTTTCTTTTTAAAATATTTCCCAAATTATGTTTAACAGAGCAAGGAAATTTTCACAGTATGTCTGATAGTATTTGTTCTTCTGGAGAAAGTCTTATTTGTTTTATTTCGGCTAGAATAAAAGCAGTTTTAATTTTTTATGAACCATTATAAGGTCAAAATTATTAGCCCCCATAAGCTATATTTTTTTCGATAGTCTTCAGAACAAACCATCATTATACAATAACTTGCCTAATTTCCCTAACCTGCCTAGTTAACCTAATTAACCTAGTTAAGCCTTTAAATGTCACTTTAAGCTGTATAGAACTGTCATAAAAATATCTAGTCAAATATTATTTACTGTCATCATGGCAAAGATAAAATAAATCAGTTAATAGAGATGAGTTATTAAAACTATTATGTTTAGAAATGTATTGAAAAAATCTTCTCTCCGTTAAACAGAAATTGGGTAAAAAATTAAACAGGAGGGCTAATAATTCAGGGGGGCTAATAATTCTGACTTCAACTGTATGTGGGCTACCTTTAAAGTATAGGGAGAGTGGGGACAGTCGCAACACTTTTTTTTTGCATTTCCTCAAGTTTCTCGGAGAGCGTTTTTTTGTGGAAACCCAAAATTTTAATACAGTAAACCCACATCTATCAGACACCCAGCCTTACTGTTATAATAGTTGTACATATAATAATATATGCTGAATTTAAAGTTGAAGTCATGTTGCAACTGACCCCGAGCAGGGGGGCGGGCCAACATTCATTGAAATGTATTGATAAAATAATTCTAAAACATCAGGTTGGATTTTATTTACTTTTTTAGGGGGTAAAATTGATCATATAAATACAGACTATTAAAAGAACAAGCAACAACCATGTTTTGGTCAATTATCAGGCCTACAAAAAAACAAAAATATCTTTACTGAAAATCTAGACTGAACCTTTACTAATCTACTTTATAAACTTTAAAATGAATTAATTAATCAAATAATTCATTCTTTGAAATTAAATTACATTGAAACTGTAATAAAATTAAAATTGTTAATATAACAAGTCCTCTCCCCTACATATCATAATTTGTACCAAATTGGGTCCAAACATGTAGTACATGAAAAGATACTGTCCCAATGATGCTTTAGTATTATGCTGTAACAACTTTTGGTTTAAGAAATGAAAACAGAAAAGCATTTAAACAAAAAGATAACCAGGTTGATTTGTTTTGTTTCAAATTATTTATTTCACATTTTATCATTTCGTTGAAATCCTAGTGCACACAATATAACTTTAAAAAACTGCAATGATATTGTTAATTAGCTGACTCAAATGCATCTCAACAAAATAGCCTAGAAATTAAATACACAAGTTAATGCATATGGCAAGAAGTAAAGTAAAAGCGTCTTTATATACTCTATTTTACACCCTTTATAAACAAAAACAGCATAAAGTAAAATTCATAGTCGAAACGTTTTTTTTTTTTTTTTGGATAAAAAGCGACATTTAGTGGCGATCTGTGAAATGACACACCGACATCAGAATTAAAATGAGCCCAAGCGTGCGCAAACACAAATCTTATTAGGAGCTCAGGGTACATACATACAAACATGTATATATCAACACAAGAAGACAGAAGGACATTTAAATAAGACATTACTGTGTCGTTTAAAAAACTAAACTCATAGTAACACTGTCAATAAAATTAACACAAAGATACCTCTGAATTTCAGACGGCAATTTACAGAAACGTTTCCTGTATGCACAGGGACTCCTTTAACACATTATTAACCAAATCATATTTCGGTTACTTACATAAGACGGAACAAATGCTGTACATTTACCCTGTAGATGTGGCTGTATTAGTCACACACACACACACACACAATTAGTGTACTTAAATATAGTTGCACTTGTGAGAAAGAAAGTTCGTAATTGAAAGCGTGCAGCTGAGGTGCATGTGCAGACTTTTTCTATTTTAATTTTTAAACGCTCATCGTTACCACTTATTGTAGGCTATATATTTTGTCTCGCACCCTGGTTGAGAACTTTTCCACTGATGTGTGTTATTTTGTTTAATGTAGCCTAATTCTGGAGTTAGAAATATGTTTAAGATTTTAAAAACTTTTAAGATTTTAAAAACTTTTAAAATCTCTGTTATAAATTAAACATTTCTGTGTTCTGAACTTTGGCCTCTTCGCTGCTGGTTTCACACTTGCACTCCTCAACGATCAGGACGCGCCTCTCCCGCACCTCGGAGCCGCAGCGCAGGTGTACGTGCACGGAGCGCGCTCTGGAGGGGCCGCAGCGCGTGCACTGTGCTTTCTGCTGTCCGTGAGAGCCTCTGCTGGAGGGCACGAACATGGAGCTGCACTGACCGTAGCAGAGATTATTGTGAACGGTCACCGTCTCACAGCCCTCCTCCGTTATGCGCTGTTAACAGAAAGTAAGTCGTTAAGAAGAAAAAAAGGTATATTCAACACAGAGGTAATAGAAAAAGCGGCAATCTAATAGGAAACTAAGGTAATAGGCTTTCCATAAAGTAGCTAATTGTGATGTCAAGATACATTTAATTATTTTAGCTTAAATATAAAAAACGAACTGTAAAAGCAAGATCAGTCCAATTATCATTCTTCTTGTTCCATATCATGTTTATGATTGATTTATTTTATAAATTGTTTATAAATTATTTTCCTTTTTGGTCACAATATAAATTGTATTCATTATGTTTAAACTATATGTAGCTCATGTGTCCATCTGCTTATTGTATCTGTTAGCTTAATCATTTAAAATTAATGATTTTTCCCCCCTTAAAATATCGATTTCTGCTATATTAAGTGCGACAGTATCACTTAAACTCAATTGCATACCATTCAGGACAGCAATTATTTAGGCTAGGCATAATAATTTTTAAATTAATGATCGCTTTCGAAAGACGTGGCCACTAGACTCTAAAACATACCGTATTGCGTTGGGTCAAATATGAACAGAAAAAATAGAATTAAAATTAAACTGAAAAAACAAACAAACAACCCAATTTTGGGTTTGTCCATATTTGACGCAACGGTGGGCTACAACAACCCGACATTTTGCAGTTTGTCTTGTTAATACATCAAACGTTTTATGATAAACATTATACATTGATATTTTAACATATAGACTATTCTTTTTTATACTAGCCTATATTATATAATAAATTACAACAGGTTATTTATATTATATTGCATTGGCTATTTATATTATAATATAAAATATAAGGGCTATGTAACATTAATTAGCCCAATTATACATTATGGCCCAGTTTCACAAACAGGGCTTAGATTAAGCCAGGACTAAGCCTTAGTTAAATTAGGCTATTTAAGCCACATTTATAAAAATGGCCATAGAAAAATATATTACTGGTGTGCACCTGGAGAAAAAAATTACACTGACGTATTTTAAGACATCTCACTGCAAGTTATTTTGAGTTGAGGCAGCTCAAACATGCAATTTAATCTTGACTAGCCTTAAACCTTGTTTGTGAAACCGGGTGTAAATGTATGACATTTAGATTAAAATAAAAAAAATAAAAGAAGTTAATTAATAATAAAATAGACCTATCTGACATTGTTGAAAAAAAACTCTGATCAGTAATATACCTGTGTGAAGGGAACTGCGGCGCAGCTCTGTTTGTTCATGTCTTTGGGGTTGATGCGCAGAGCCACGGCCTCTTTGCTTCGTTCGCTTTTGTGCACCACTTTCTTCCACATCTCGAGCCCTTGTTTCCTCCTGTCTGCACTGCTGCTGCTCACCTGAGGCGCAGGTTTGCTGTGGGTCAGGATTGCGGGGCCCGGACGTCCGAGGGCCAAGAACGCGGGAAACGCGCCTCGACTTGGTGAATTTCTGGACGGCACATGAATAACGGCGGCCCGGCGCAGAAAATGAGGGTTTAGTTTGACAATTCTGACAGATCCCCGAACAGGTTCGTCTGGTCCGTTCCCGGAAGATTCAAAATCTTTCGCCACGTGTCGGTGAAATTCCCGCTGAAATGCGTTGCGCGGGAAAGCGCCAATTAATGTGACTAACAACAGCAGAAAAAAGCCGACCTGAAAAGACATTTTTGCTAAATTATAGAATTTCACTGAAAAATTCGAGAATTTCTTTTTCTCTAAAAATAAATATAATGGATTATTTGTTGAATAATCTTGCGGTTCAAGGTTTCGTACGGTCACCTTGCTGTCCTTGTGGACATGGGCCCAGATCTGAGCATTATATAGGCTACTCAACGGGTGCTTTGCTGGTCATCATTGTTTTATTATGGGGTGAATATAGCTGTTTGAATCATGTTAAAACACAGGATAAGTCAAATAAAGGATGTCAGTAACAGGTGAGGTTTCGTGAGGCAGTGACAAGTGCACCTTTCATCTCTTCTTAACCACGTCGTGGGAACGAGTTTTTGTCCTTATTTTAGTCTAATATTTTTAACGCGATTTCAGATTTAACTCTTTTTTTTTACACTTTTAGTAGCTTAAATTTTAATCGAAGCACAAAGCATTTTTATTTAGCTACACAAGAAAAAGCGCATAGGCTAGAATGACCAAGAAAATAATTATTTCGATTTAGCAATTTTCCCGAGTTACTCAAAGAATAAAACACATGTAGCTCCAATTACCATGACAGGAATTAGACTATTTCTACAGTAAAACAATAACCCTAATAATAAGGTTATAAAATGATCTTAATTTCAGCATGAAAACGATACAAAATAATCGCTTACTTATGCATTTATGGTTGCACAACGTGTTTTCTCACGGTACTGAAGGCTTTTCTCACGTGAAGTTCAATCAGTCAGATGTTGAGCTCAGGTGTGAAGTGTTTCCTACCTTCAGGTACACTGTACACGACAAATAGCCTGAATCATATTAACGACCTTCAGGAAAACACACTCCCAAGGGAACAAGCAAACAAAGAGCAACAAAGTGACGAGGCATTTCACTCAGCTAAATTAGAGGATCACGTTTATAAAAGATACTTCAACAAGCACAAAGACCCAAGTATTGTGTAAATATGCATTTTAAAGCATTTCACCGGGACCATCTGTAGATAAATAAGTGAAAAGTGTACAATTTTATTTTGCACTTCAAAAATAGCTCAATATGAACATGTTTGCAGAACACTGAAATGTGATGAATTATGTTCCTAAAATAATACCAGAGAACAATAAATATTATCTGGCAAAACTTTTTTATTTAAATTTACTGAAATTGGGCTATGTAAAATATGAAGTGGTCCGAGGTCTTGTACGTTTTTGTTTATGTTTAATAAATCAACACTGGTTACAAAAACTGTATATAAAAATAACACAAAACCCAAATAAACTAATATTTCTGCGACTTTTAATAAAAATACCACAAGATAAAACTAATATGCAAATACATTTAGAAACCAGCAGGTGGAGCCCATGACCCCGTGTCTCACCAGCGTGCTATGTACAGCATATAACTCCAGATTTTGAACAAATTCATCGTTTTATTTTAGTTTGGACCCTTCTGAGTGTAGCAGACAGTCTCTGTTGAGCCAGGAAGGACTGGGGCTGACTGAATCCTCTCACTTCATTCTCTGACATCTGCTTGAAGGCTGTTATCTATGAATGACACATATACTGTATAAATGTGTGTATGTATATATATATATATATATATATATATATATATATATATATATATATATATATATATATATATATATATATATATATATATATACATATATATATACACACACACACACACACACACACACACACATACATATATATATATATATATATATATATATATATATATATATATATATATATATATATATATATATATATTGCTAATGTACTGATTTTACACACATGCACCAGTGAGGCACTGACCATACTGTGCCATGCATCTGTTAAATAATCTTCGTCTACGCAACGCCTGCTGACATCCGAAATTAGCCTCTGGGAACTAGAAAAAGAAATGCGCTCTTTTATTCATGCCTGGATTTCTGGATACGTTTTTATCCATTAATGCTACTCACTCGAGTTTCCTTGAACTTATTTTGCGCGGCATGGTCTACTTTTCTATTGCAGTTACTGAAAAACGCCTCCCGGTGGAGCCAGTGGCCTACAATACAAACAATGCAGTCACCAATGGCAAACAAAAAGGTCAACAAAAAACTACTTCACTATTTCTAATTGGCAAAGATATTCTACATGTGAGCCAGAACCACAAAAACAGTCAAAAAGTGTGAAGTTTCTGAAATTGAGATCTTATAATCTGAAAGCAAAATAAATACGCTTCTTATTAATGTATGGATTGTAAAGACAATATTTTGGCCGAGAAAAGTTGGTGAAGGGTTCAAAAGAGGCAGCTATAAAGTTGTCCATATTAACTCCTTCGGACTCTGTCTTTTACAATGGACATCACATGTCAGCCCATGTTTTTTGTGGTTCCTGAGCATTTCATGTAATTTAAAACCTGCAGTCCATGAGAGTAGACGTTTGTCATCCAATCAAATGGCGGTAAGGCTCAGCATGTTGTAGTTTTAAAAAATCCACTACACTGAAAACCAGCATGGCATCCCCTTACTCCAGACACAGACGTAAGCCACATTTACAATGCTTTTATTCTGATTTATTGTTATGTTTGCTAATAATTCATAGATTTTATGTAACAATGATGGATTACAAGGTACAATGAAGCTGCAGGCCCAGAGACCCAATTTAAAGCTCAGACCTGCACACTCACACCAGCAATTTCAGACCTATCGTTTTCTCAGACAGTGTCACTTGCTGTTGGGTTAGGTGAAGCGGCAGGTCTGGAGACTCAACTGCACATGCAGAGCAGCACTTTCGACACAGTGTTTTTTTTACTTTCAAGACAGTCCTTACTGCAACCCGCAGCTTGATGACGTACTGGACCAGGACCACTACGTCAGTGGTCCTCAACCACTGGGGGAAAGGCCCAGTGAAAGACCCATGAACTACCAAGGAAAGAATCCGCAACACATTTGTCAACAAATCAGGTGAATCCAGCATGTTTGTGCAAGAAGAAGACCACTGCACTACGTAATGGACAATCGCCTACACCTCCACCAACCCCAAACCCAACCGTCATGGGTGTTACCTTAATGGTAGGTACAATCTCCACTACGTATTGGACCTGGTCCAGTACGTCATCATGATTACAGACTGCAGCAAGGACATCTTGGCACTTTATAGCAAGTAACAACCTCAAACACGTGACCATAACCCTAACGATAGGTCTGGTCTAAGCATGCAGGTCTGAGTGTGCAGTTGGGTCTCCAGGCCTGCAGCTTCACAATGTTGATCTATACAACAAAAACCTCAAAATTAAAGTAAAAATGTTACAATGTTAATGTTTGTTATTCTGAAAATAAATTTCAAGATTATACCAGCAATCACTTATGTTTTTTTTTTTTTTGTATTTCATGTTGGTATAATGTTCGGGAAGTACAACAGTTCTGACCTGATTTCCATTAAAATGGACAAAAAATAAATAAAGGCTGTTGAATTTTTATTATTACAATTTGGTCTTATTTATAGGAGCCTCAAGAACTGCGAAAACATACTTTTACACATTTCTGAAACTTGAAACATAATTCGGGTCTGAAAGGGTTCTTAGCAAGTCTTAAGACATCTTTCAAGTTTTTATATAGCCTAATTAAGTATATCAAATGTCTTAACATACTTAACATTCTAATCATTTTTGACAAAAAATGAAAATCAGTCATTTTGAATCAAAATATATTTTTGGCTCTTCCTACAAATATGTAATTAAAGACTAGTTTTTTGGTTCAGGGTAACGTATGACGAGAAAAGTTCATGACACTCCCAAGAGTACACTAAAAAGTACACAAAAAGATACGACAAGAATTTAAAGTGTGTTTGCAATGGACTCTTTATACCATGAGGCCACGAGAGTGGATTTGTTAGTGCCATTGCCATTGTTAGTGGCATTGAAGCAACATAAATGATGCTGGTCAGGCACATGATAATGAGGATGTAGTAAATGCATTTTAAAATCATATTCATACTATATAGAACATACATGATTAGCTCTTAAACAAGTATTTATTCCAACTTTTGAGAGCTGGATTTAGAACACAGACATTTAGGCCTATTCAAAACAATCACTTAGTGTCTGTTAAGGGTGTATCTTTGAGCCCAAAGTTCTCCCCATATATATTTTGTATTATCCGCCATATATATTAGCACAAAACAAGAAAGTAACAACACTGTACTCTATTCTCTTTGGACTGTGCACATTTTTGTTTTGTCACAGTATATAAGACCAAATTACACACAGTTATAATTTCAAATATACAAATTAATACAAATATTTATACTTACTCACCACACTGTTCTCTTCCCTAGTGTTCTGAACACATTAACTTGTATCCTCTGGGTAAAAAACGTGTCTGTTTATGTGTTTGTCACCCAGCAGGGCAACTGGAGCCAGTATTGTGCAGCATAGAGCAAAACACAGAGGAGGATTTAGAGAACAGAAGACAAGAGATGCTGACCAGAGCACATACACACACACCACACCACAACACAAATACATGCATGTGCTAATGAAAAACACACTTAAACTCTTTAAACATAACAGTTCATTATTGCAATCAGTGGCTCTATTAGGAACGGTTCAAATGCACAGGGATTCCTCAACTTTTAATATTTAGAGCTGGTGTGAAAAATCATCCAAGAAATCAATTCTGAGATTTTTAAAGATGTTCTCTCTTGAATGAATTCTGAGCTTAGTCTTTAACAGCAGATGGCGCTGTATGCTTTACAAACAGCCATATTCTGCTTGCATCCAATTCCTTACACATACCACCTGAACCTAAATCATTAATAAAGTTAGGACAGATTCAAGCAACAAGAGTGTTCACAGTGAGCTGTGTTTACATGAGTTTTGTGACATAAAAGCTGATGTACATGACTCAGCGAATACAAAAACATCATCCTGGTGAGTATTTGAGTGTATGGTAAATAAAAAAAGAAATAAAAAAACTAGCGTAGAGCGCCATCTGCTGTACAAAACTAAGCTCAAAACCCATTTAAGTGTGAGAAGCGTTGCAGAAACTATTTCCTAAACAATTTTCGCCACAGCTCTAAAATTATTTTTTACACTAAGAAAAAGATGGTATTTTTCTGCAAAAACACACTCATACACTTGCCAGCCACTTTATTAGGTACACCTTACTAGTACCGGGTTGGACCCCCTTTTGCCATCAGTACTGCATTAATCCTTCGTGGCATAGATTCAACAAGATACTGGAAATATTCGTCCGAGATTTTGCACCATATTGGCATGATAGCATCACGCAGTTGCTGCAGATTAGTCAGCTGCACATCCATGATGCGAATCTCCCGTTCCACAACATGCTAAAAGTGCTCTATTGGATTGAGAGCTGGTGACTGTGGAGGCCATTTGAGTACAGTGAACTCATTGTCATGTTCAGGAAACCAGTCTGAGATGATTCACACTTTATGACACCGTGCGTTATCCTGCTGGAAGTAGCCATCAGAAGATGGGTACACTGTGGTCATAAAGAGATGGACATGATCAGCAACAATACTCAGGTAGGCTGTGGCGTTGACACAATGCTTAATTGGTACTAATGGGTACAAAGTGTGCCAAGAAAATATCCCCCACACCATTACACCACCACCAGCAGCAGGATGGATCCATGCCTTCATGTTGTTGATGCAAAATTCTGACCCTACCATCTGAATGTCTCAGCAGAAATCGAGACTCATCAGATCAGGCAACGTTTTTCCAATCTTTATTGTATTAATTTTGGGTAAACCTGTGCAAATTGTAAAGCACCTTTCTTCCCCATTCTGATGCTCGGTTTAAACTGCAGATCATCTTGACCATGTCTACATGCCTAAATGCAATGAGTTGCTGCCATGTAATTGGCTGATTAGAAATTTGCCTTAATGAGCAGTGGGACAAGTGTACCTAATAATGTGACCGGTGAGTGTATATACTGTAGTACACTCTAAAATACTAGGTTGTATTAAAAACCAATATCAAATATGGACAAACCCAACAGTTGGGGTAAAAATGTAATTTTAAATTTAAAGTAAAAAAATGAAACCAATGTTAGGCTTGCCCATATTTGACCCAACATTAGGTTAATACAACCCAGCATTTTTTAGAGTGTAGAGTCACAAAAAAGGCTTTCATACTGCATAAAGTCTATTTGAAACATATTTTAAACCATACTAATGCCTACTTAGCCTACCTAGTAAATTTGCACAGCAGAAAAATGGCCTTCTGTGGTCAAATGTTCTGTATTAGCTGTGGTAAGCGTGTGTAGGCCATGTGAAAGCTATAATGCATGTTTGCGGCTGATCTGTCAATTCTCAGAACCACACCGGAGAGATGAGAACAAAAACTGGGTGTTCTTAGGAATGTGTTTTTCGTGTCAATATGTTTTAGGCGTGTGCAACTCTCCCCCTTGCTCATCTGAAGGCTGCAGTGCATTTATTTATCAGCTGACCACAAACCACATACTGCACACTGTGTTTTGAATGTTTGTGTATGTGCATGTATCACATGAAGGGGAAATGAGGTGAGGTTTACAGACACATTTCTTGGAACTCGTCGTATCTGGGACTTGTGTAGACACTTCATTCAGTCTATTCTGAGAGGATAATGATCATCCCTTTTTTTTTTTTGCTTGCAATAATCATTAGCAAAAAATATTATTCAGCTCTGTTGGTCAACAACTTGGTAGGTAAATCAAGTCTTCATATTATCAGAAGCCCAATTCTGCATCTAGAACACACAGTTGGCCGCTCACATACGAAAACACCTTATTTTGACCAGAACTGAATAAACACAATTAACCGAATGAGTCAATGATTGTTTTCAAATGAGTAAAAGCTTTTAGAGATGAGTACATTAAGTACCAGAGACAACTTTTAACAAACTTTTTGTGGTCTGGAAACATTCCTATTGTGAATTAGATTAAATTTCACTGACAGCCAAGTTAAGAAACATCTGTTCGCGATATATTTAGCCGATTTATTAATCTGAGGCGAATGTACGAGGCTATTTTTTCAGTCGCCACAAGGGTGCGCTGCTGAGCCAAGCAAATGCGCTTCACTCTGACATTAAAATTTGATCGAAAAATCACCTGTTTTTATTAATATTACGTTTTAAAGTGACAAAAAATCGTTTAATCTAAGAGAAGCAAATGAAAACAGAGTTTTGAATGTTATGACAGGTCAGTGAATCCCACAAGTGAATCCTCAGAACGCTTTGAGTAATTGCTAATGAATCATTAGCATACTACTACGCCTATTTAAATCTATCTGTTCTTTACTACTACGTTTAATCGGTAACATACGTCTATAAACAACACAACACTGATGTAAATAATGTGTCCTCTTGTTAAAAACAAAAATAGAAAAATGGCCTACTGTGCCCAGCAGACGAAAATGAATGGGGAAAATGACTAAATTACTACGTTTGCTCACCACAGAGCTGCATTGGTTCAGTCACACCAAACAGCCACATACCTGATGGGTTACACGGCGCATGTGAGCGCTGTGAGAATTACCCATAAGCCAGCATGTGGTTTTTCTGTTTTAGAAAACATTAGTTTCATTAGTGAGGAAAGACCTGAGTGAAGGTCTCTCAAACCCCCCTTTTGTTTCAGCGGAAATATGAGTTTTTCCACTGTTGTCTTCAAACTGTGTGTGGTGTTGCTAGCCAAACTAGCCATTATAAAGCAGCAACAGACATAATCCTACACAAACACTACATCATCGTTTCCACACGGCTATTTAAGAGTGGTTTTCGTGCAAGTAAACATCTTGCCCATATCTCTGTTTTCACACAGAACACTACCACTTCTTCATTTCTATAATTGTACTGTTTACATGCACGAATACCGATGTTTGTGTATGCGTTTTGATGAACTGGGGAATCTAATTGTTAGCATTATTGGTGTTTTTTTTTTTTTGGTGTATGTATGTGTCTGTGGCCCTGGGTGTGTCTTTGTGCAGTATGTGGACTTCAGCATTACACTTTCTCTCCACTGTCGTGTTTAACTGCAGACTAGACAGTGTGCAAGGTGTCTAGTCGAAACTACACCTGTTAGTCTGCAAACAACCTCGAACAACGCTGACTCTTTGTGTACCCATCTGTCTGTCTGTCAGTCAGTCAGCAATTACTTCAAGAAACTCGCAGCTTCAATTTCAGCCAAATATTTGCTTTCTCTCTCGCTCTTTCTCACTCTCTCTCTTTCTCTCTGTCACACACACAGACACACACACACACACCACATAGAAATCTGATACATGGCAATATGTCAATTACATGTATGACACTCAAAAAATGACGTTTGCTATTTGTTCAAACTACTTATTTAAAAGGAGCTGAAACAACACAATTCTTGAGTGTTTTAGGGGGGACAACTTAATGGTTTTATGTTCAATCAACTTAAATTTGTAAAAACTAATAAGTAAATTCAATTCTTTAATGTTGTCCCAACACAAATTGATTGTGTGGAACCCAACATTTTTTACAGTGCATACAAGATTATATTTGGATTTCACATATATAAAATATATCATACTGTATATGCAACATATATTTCAAAATATTGCAAAAAATGTCTGTTTAACTATATTTTTCAACTATTATACATATACACCAACCGGCCACTTTATTAGGTACACCTTTTTAGTACCGAGTTGTACCTTCTTTTGCCTTCAGAACTGCCTTAATCCCTCGTGGCATAGATTCAACAAGGTACCGGAAATATTCCTCAGAGATTTTGGTCCATATTGACATGACGGCATCACACAATCGCTGCAGATTAGTCGGGTGCACATATATGATGCGAATCTCCCGTTCCACCACATGCCAAAGGTGCTCTATTGGATTGAGTATGGTGACTGTGGAGGACTTTTGAGTACAGTGAACTCATTGTCATGTTTAAGAAACCAGTCTGAGATGATTCACATTTTATGGCATGGCGCGTTATCCTTCTGAAAGTAGCCATCAGAAGATGGGCACTCTGTGGTCATAAAGGGATGGACATGGTCAGCAACAATACTCAGGTAGGCTGTGGCATTTACACGATGCTCAACTGGTATTAATAGGGCCAAAGTGTACCAAAAAAATATCCTCCACACCATTACACCACCACCAAAAGCCTGAATCGTTGATATAAGGCAGGATGGATCCATCCTTTCATGTTGTTGACACCAAATTCTGACACTACCATACTGTACGAATGTCGCAGCAGAAATCGAGACCCATCAGACCAGGAAATGTTTTTCCAATCTACTATAGTCCAATTTTGGGTGAACCTGTGGAAATTGTAGCCTCAGTTTCCTGTTCTTAGCTGACAGGAGTGGCACCCGGTGTGGTCTTCTGCTGCTGTAGTCCATCTGCCTCAAGGTTGGATGTGTTGTGTGTTCAGAGATGCTCTTCTGCATACCTCGGTTGTAACAAGTGATTATTTTAGTTACTGTTGCCTTTCTATCAGTTCGAACCAGTCTGTCCATTCTCCTCTTACCTCAACAAGGCATCTGTGCCCACAGAACTGCCGCTCACTGGACAATTCCTCTTTTTCGGATCATTCTCTGTAAACCCTAGAGATGGTTGTGCGTGAAAATGCCAGTAGATCAGCAGTTTCTGAAATATTCAGACCAGCCCGTCTGGCACCAACAACCATGCCACTTAAATCACCTTTCTTCCCTATTCCGATGCTCGGTTTGAACTGCAGCAGATCGTCTTGACCATGTCAACATGCCTGAATGCATTGAGTTGCTTTCATGTGATTGGCTGATTATAAATTTGCGTTAATGAGCAGTTGGACAGGTGTACCTAATAAAGTGCCGGTGAGTGTATGTGCATATATGTTCAAATGCATTACCTATAATCTTATGGTTTAATATATGACCATATTCAGTATGAACATATACTTTTACCTAAAATATTTGAACATATGTACATATATGTAACTCCAACGGTTGAAAACATACAGTATACAGTATATGTAAATGGTCATTTTTGCAATAGCTTGAAACACGTTGCATATATGACGTAAACTTAAATCGAAATATGAACTTGTATGTAACATAAGTAATTAGCATATATTTCCATAGCTCAGATTTATATGGCACACAATCACACATCCGTTTGGCTTTCCTGTGCTGTCTCACTCAGTCTTATCAATACGCAATTAACTACAGTCTCGCTTTTAAAGTCTGAGAGCTGGACGGCTCTTATCAGTGCTGTCGAGTAAACAGACTGTAACTGTCTATCAGATTGCATTAGACACAACAAGCCATTAGACGTCTGACTCTTTACACGCAGCAGTGGGGAATTTCGTAGCTTTTTTTCTCTATGGCTGTTGTGCGGCTTGCTTTGAAGTTGTGAATCAACAGCGAACGTCTATGTGGCACTGCAAGGTCTAGCATGACCACATCAATAAAATGCAGAGTTTGATTCACGTCAGCTTCAGTTATGCCAATAGAGTGCAACTACACAGTACTAATAAAACAACTCTTTATTATTAATAATCATAAATTTTTCAAGACAATTAAGTAATAAGCTTAGTGATATACAGTGCTCAGCATAACTGAGTTCACCCCATTTTGAAAGTAAATATATTTTTATCCATTTCTCAGTGAATATAGGCAATGTGTTTTAGTGGATTTAAACAAAGCAGATTTATTAAACAGATATATTTATTAAAATATTTTTTTAGTCACCAAACATATTTAGAAATTGAAAGATAATACAATTAAATTCAAGCAAAATATTGAAAAAAAAAATTACAACCTACAAAATTTCAACAAAAAATTTCCATGTTTTGTTTCTCTTGATTTTTCCTCTTTTTTAAATTTGTATTTAATATTTTTTATAACATATAAATTTAGGTGTACTAGTTTTTGGACCGTTATCGCAAGTTATTTTGTTAGATAAGCTCTAGATTTGGCTTCATTACTGACTAATCTAATGTAATGCACAAGTATAATATTGTAAAGCTTCCTATTAAAAATATGAATTTAAAAGAGAGTTTTGTGAGGGGTGTACTTACATATGCTGAGCACTATACAATCTCAAATGTAAATATGGAGTATGTGAGTTCATCGTGTAAAGCATTTTAAAAGTACAGGATATTTAAATCAATATAATATCTATACACCTAATCTAATCAATTTAATATTTATAAATCTAATATCTAAAAATCAAAAATGTTTTTAAACACATATCAAATCTTTCTATTTGATCTTTTAAAACAGAAGTTAGTTCCTGCTATTTTTTTGTTATTTTATGAAGAATAAATCCTCTAAGTCTAAATGATAACATTCATTCATTTTCTTTTTGGCTTAGTCCCTTTATTAATCCGTGGTCACCACAGCTGAAGGAACCACCAACTTATCCAGCACGTTTTATGCAGCGGATGCCCTTTCAGCTGCAACCCCTCTCTGTGAAACATCCACACACACTCATTCACACTCATACACTACGGACAATTTAGCTTACCCAATTCACCTGTACTGCATGTCTTTGGACTGTGGGGGAAACCGGAGCACCCGAAGAAAACCCACGCGAATGCAGGGAGAACATGCAAACTCCACACAGAAATGCCAACTGACCCAGCCGAGGCTCGAACCAGCGACCTTCTTGCTGTGAGGCGACAGCACTACCTACTGCGCCACTGCGTCGCCTAAATGATAACATTTGTAACTTAAATTTGGAAGAAATATCATCAGTATCCTTCTAGAATAAAACAAATATTATACTTTATCTAAATACGCAAATGTAAATCATAAATTCAGAGAAAATTTGAATTTTCTTTTTCATGCTGTATATATCAACATAGGCTCATTCTGAAAACATACCTCTATATACGTTATTGGAGAATTGAGGTACATATGGCTGCATTTCATCTTTAAAATAAACGTTACGGGGCAGTATGACACTGTTACTTTTCGCGCTTACCAGCGGACTGCTTACCTCCATGTGGACGGCTTTTCCGCTGTTACTAGTTTGACCAGTATGCTCGCCACGTATGCCGCCAGACTTGTGACGTGGAGCAAAGTTGACCGTGATGACGGCAAAAAATAAAATAAACAAGTAAATAACAGGGTGAGAATGTGGTAAAATCTGAAAACGTAATAAAAATCAGGCGGCCGTGAGGGCTTTTCTTTTTCTGGATTGCTTTTGAAAACACTATCGGTTGGGTTTAGGTAAGTGGGTGGGCGCTGGTCAATCGGTGCTTTTGAAAACAACGTCTGTTGGGTTTAGGGAAGGAGGAGGGTGGGTCAGTCGATCGGTCAGTCAGTCAGTCAGTCGACAGCAGCCTCTAGTGGATTTACGTGAGAAGAGCAGGCGCGAATGGCACTCGCAATAGAAATTTAAGATCTCAAAAAGTGTACACAGCGGCCTCTGGTGGAAATGAACACAAAAACTGCAAAAAACATACCTACTGGGAGGTATTTGGTGATCTACAGATATGTATACAGTGGTTCCCTGTTAATCGCGAAAGCTACATTGTAAAAATAGCCCGCAATAGGTGAAATCCGTGAGATAGTCCGCTTTCTTTTTTCTTATTATGGATGTTTTAAGGCTGTAAAACCCCTCACTACACACTTTATACACTTTTCTCAGACAGGCATTAACATTTTCACTCTTTTCTCTCTTGTTTAAATACTCGCGTTATTTCTAAGTTTCTTCCATGTCCAGAAGTCCATTTTTTTGTGCAATGGTTAGCATCTTCCTCTGCCTTTTGGGTGCGTATGACGGTGCAAAATGTTTTGTCGACATTATGGGGTTTGTTGGGGAGAAAACTTGTAAACAAAGTACAGCACTTCAGAGTCACACTGCTAGCGATCGAAGATTTACGTAAATTTGGCGAGCTGAACACATTCTGTACTGTTCAGGAGACACGGCACGGAGATTGATTGACAATGGTCTACAGCCAATCAGGACGCAGAACACAATGGCTGTACAAAAAAGCATGTCAAATTGCACGAAAACAAATCCACGAAACTGCGAGACCACAAAAAGTGAACCGCGTTATGGCAAGGGACCACTGTATAGGGGTACGTTTTCAGAATGAGCCTGGGTTGCATTTATTTTCTGTTTTAAATATTTCTCAAACGATATTTACAAGAGCAAGGAATTTTTCGCAGTATTTCCTATAATATTTTTTCTTCTGGAGAAACTCTTATTTGTTTTATTTTGGCTAGAATAAAAGCAGTTTTAAATTTTTTAAAAAGCATTTTAAGGTCAATATTATTAGCCCTCTTTTTTCGATTGTCTACAGAACAAACTACTGTTATACAATAGCATGCCTAATTACCCTAATGCCTAGTTAACTAATAATTATATTATATTTATTCTGTATTACTGTATTGTATGCATTCATTCATTTTCTTTTCGGCTTAGTCCCTTTATTTATCAGGGGTCACCACAGCAGAATAAACCACCAAGCACATGTTTTATGCATCAGATGCCCTTCCAGCCGCAACCCAACACTGGGAAACACCCATACACTCTCTTTCCCACACTACGGCCAATTTAGTTTATTCAATTCACCTATAGCGCATGTCTTTGGACTGTGGGGGAAACCGAAGAATCCGTAGAAAACCCATGTCAACATGGGGAGAACATGCAAACTCCATGCAGAAATGCCAACTGAACCAGCCGAGGCTCCAACCAGTGACCTTCTTGCTGTGAGGCGATCGTGCTACCCACTGCGCCACCGTGCCGCTTTATTCTGTATTTATTTTATTATATTATAATTCAATTCTATTATACATATAGTGTATGCACACACACACACACACACACACACACACACACACACACACACACACACACACACACACATTAGATCACTTTTCACATCAGCTCTAACACTATCCATTCACATTGTTTTTTTTCTTTTCATATCCCACTTGGCAATTAAAGTAACACTGATGATGATGATGATCATGTATGGTGATTTAAAGAGAGCTCGTTACATTTCATTATGCGAGGTCGTGCGCCCTGATGTAATCATAGTAGTTGCTGTGTTATTTTAATTGTGTAATTCCTAGGAGGATGATGTTTTGAAGAAACGGCATATGCGTGGGTGTGTGTGCGTGTTTTGTGAACGAAGGGCATCTATATATAAGTGTTCCTGACAGATTCCTCTTTTCTGTCTCTGTTACACTTCCACAGATGTGCTTCCTTCCTGAAAATAAAAGTGGTACTTCTCTCTTTGTCTCCTTTATAGACGATGCAGGGAGGAGGCAGAATTGTGTAAAGTTCTCAGCAATGTCCACTGTGGCTTTGAGCGCTCCCTCACAATGCCTGACCTTTGACCTCTCCGCTATATTCCTGCTTCCCAGAAATACATTGCGAAAAGCTGACTGGCAATTCTGGAATTTCAAGCTATTCGGGTTGTGAATTTTAAAGAATGGTTAAGTAGCATTCGTTTGCATTTTCATTCATTTTCCTTCGGCTTAGTCCCTTATTTATCAGGGGTCGCCACAGCGGAATGAACCGACAACTATTCCAGCATATGTTTTACAGTTTAGTTCCTACCCTAATTAAACACACCTGATCAAACTAATAGAGTCCTTTAGGCTGGTTTGAAACCTACAGGTAAGTGTGTTGGAGTAGGGTTGGAACTAAACTGTGCAGAGCTGTGGCCCTCCAGGAACTGGAATTGACACCTGGGCATTAGAATGACTCCTGTGTGTTTTCTTGTTTAGTCCTATAGGGCGACACAATAATATCGAAAAAGTATTGTTATCGCGATAATAGTATACGCAATATCAAAGTGCAATAAGTTAAGTTAATTTTATGTGCCAAGCATGTGTGTGCTACATGCACAGGCTGTTTATCCTAATCTGACCAATCAGATTTACTATCTTCATCACCGCCTGTACAGAGCTTGCAAATAAACACTGGGAGAAAAGAGAGGAAAACGACAACAAACAAATAGAATCAGAATTTCCGCTGAGGTTTTCAGTCATTTGTTGTGTTTCAAAGTTTAAATGTTCGCATTTTGACCTTTTTTAATTAGCTCAGGAAAATATCTACACTGAAGAAAAATGATTTAAAATAATTTGATATGGGTTGAATTTAAGCAAACAAATTCAGTTTAGTATTGTTCAACATTGATTAAATTCAGCCCAAATAAATAGTTTACAACCAATTAACATTAACATTTTTTGGAAATCCAATGAATCATTTTTTCCAACATAGGCTCATTCTGAAAACGTAGCCCTATATACATTTCTAGAGATCGTGAAATATGTATACAGAAGTACGTATGGCTGCATTGCGTCTTTAAAACAAATGCTACGAGGCAGTATGATGTCGATCTTTGTCCAAACTAAAACAGAAGCCAAAAAATTAAATAAACCAGTAAACAACAGGGTGAGAATGTGGTAAAATCTGAAAACGTGGTAAAAATCAGATAAGAGCTTTTCTTTCAGTTGGGTTTAGGGAAGTGGCTGGGCGGGTCAATCGGTGCTTTTGAAAACACTATTGGTTGGGTTTAGGGAAGGAGTAGGATGGGTCAGTCAATCGATCAGTCAGTCAGTCAGTCAGTCAGTTGACAGCGGCCTCTGGTGGGTTTACACGAGAACAGTAGGCATAAATGGCATTTGCGGGAAAAATTAGAGATCTCAAAAAGCATACACAGCGCCCTCTAGTGGATTCATGAAAACAAAAACTGCAAAAAAACGTAGCTCCTGGGATGTATTTGGCGCTCTCCAATAATGTATATAGGGGTACATTTTCAGATTGAGCCTGGGGTGATTTTTTTTTGTGTATTGCCTGTTTTTGTATGATCATAACATAATTTTTATTTATTTTTAAAAATATAGCTTTTTGCAAGGTAGTTATCATAACAAATATAGTTATCGCAACACTCAAAAACAACATCGCATATTTTCCCAGTATTGTGCAACCCTATTTAGTCCTCATTCTCACGCTTACACAGGCTGAGTCTGTCTGTAACTCTAATGACGCTCAAAAGGTTTCACTGTCGAACAAATTGCTTTCTGTTGTTCACCTACTGTTTACTGACAACTTACTGTCAACACTCAAAACAGAAAACAGTGGAGGAGGAGTACACACACATCAGTGCACTCAGCATATAAACATTACCGATATTACCCGTCAAAACTGGAATACTCTTTTAAAGAAGCTGGATATGTTTTAATTTAGAGGAAATGTAGAAAACAAATAAGAGACCTCCACTTTCTCTTGATGTCCAATTAATAGTTTCATTATTGTTTTATTCTGTAAACTACTAGTCACACATCTCTTTCAAAAGTGAAACAATAATGTATTTGTTAACATGTTTATATTCATTTTAGACTAAACAATAACAAAGAAATCATTACTTGATGAAATAATCATATTTTGTTTGAACATTAATACACTACCTGACAAAAGTCTTGCTATCGATTCCAGTTGTAAGAGCAACAAATAATAATAATAACTTGACTTCTAGTTGATCATTTGGAAAAGTGGCAGAAGGTATTTTTTTCTGATGAATCATCTGCTGAAGTGCATCCCAATCATCACAAACACTGCAGAAGACCTACTGGAACCCGCATGGACCCAAGATTCTCACAGAAATCAGTCAAGTTTGGTGAAGGAAAAATCATGGTTTGGGATTACATTCAGTATGGGGGTGTGGGAGAGATCTGCAGAGTGAATGGCAACATCAACAGCCTGATGTATCAAGACATTTGTGCTGCCCATTACATTTCAAAGCACAGAAGGGGGTAAATTCTTCAGCAGGATAGCGCTCCTTCTCATACTTCAGCCTCATCATCAAAGTTCCTAAAAGCAAAGAAGGTCAAGATGCTCCTGGATTGGCCAGCCCAGTCACCAGACATGAACATTATTGAGCATGTCTGGGGTAAAATAAAGGTGGAGGCATTGAAGATGAAAGGATCTTGATGAACTCTGGGAGTCCTGCAACAACGCTTTCTTTGACATTCCAGATACAGTAGTAGTAGTAAATCAGGTAGTGTAAATGTTTTACCCCCCACAAATATAATCTCATACCAAATAAATAAAAATTCACATTCTAATACATTTGTGTCATCTTTATCCATGAAACTATTAAACTTTATTTACCATAAAATTATGCAAAGACCTAAAATGTGTGCCTCACTTTCTAAAACGCCGTAAATAAAACTGAGAAACTAAAATAATAACTAACAGTAGGTGTGTCCACAAATGCTGAACTAGTAATGCATGAATATGAAACAAGCAGCCTGGAAGTGTGCCAGCATGCCCACGTATTACCGTACATGACACATGACCGTAAGATTAGATCAATGTGTGTGTGTGTGAGAGAGAGAGAGAGAGCGAAACAGACAGCAGAAAACAAGCCTTTCCTAGACATGAGGTCATAAGAGAGCAGAAACAAGATCGGCGAGAGCAATAAATTGGAAAAGAGCCCCTCCTCCCATGTTGATTCATTTATAAGTGTGTGTGTGCGTGTGTGTGCGCGCGTGTGTGTGTGTGTGTGTGTGTGTGTGTGTGTGTGTGTGTGTGTGTGTGTGTGTGTGTGTGTGTGTGTGTATGTGTGTGTGTGTGTGTGTGTGTTGTAAGCTTTTCGTATCTCCACCTGTGGAACACTTTCACCCTCCGGCATCCGCAGCACATGGACAAACACTGGCAAACACTCATCATCGTGTCAGTTTCGAAAGAGCTGAGTGTGTGTGTGTGTGTCAATACATCATTTACTATTACAAATAATCTGAAAATGACAATAACAGGTTAAGAATTGTAAACAGTGAGTGTTTTTTCCGTCCAGTTGAAATAAGAAGTTTGAGAGGGAAACTGAAAAGCTCTGAAAAAGCCAATTAAGTTCTGTGGTGATTTATTTGTGTGTAGGACAAACCATCATTCATTTTCCTTCGGCTTAGTCCCTTATTTATTAGGGGTTGCAACAGCGGAATGAACTGCCAACTATTCTAGCATATGTTTTACGTATCGAATGCCCTTCCAGCTGCAACCCAGTACTGAGAAGCACCCATACACACTTACATTTACACACACACTCATACACTACGGCCAATTTAGTTAATCCAAATCACTTAGACTTGTTAACAAAGGTTAAGCAGTGGAACCAGGCCTCACTTTGTCTCCTTAATCAATCACCTACTCCCTAAAAACTTATTTAGGGCAGACCTAGCACTGTTCTTCTTGTTGTTCTCTCAAACTCACCCTCCCTCCCTCTATTTCCCGCTTCTATAACCCTATCTAACAATCCTACAACCCTCTCTTCACTCCTAGGTTGAAGACCCCCACTCCTAGACGGTACCCCCACTCTGTGTTTCTGGGCATCATCATAGGACGCCCGATCAACCTACCTACCTGTTCACTGTTTATCCTCTTACTTCCTATGCCCTTCATCCCACTGTTCCCTTACCATCCCTTTCATCAAGTCTAGCTCAAAATGTGGCGGAGTCCATGTTAGTGTTTGGACTGTGGGGGAAACCGGAGCACCCAGAGGAAACGCACGCCAACACGGGGAGAACATGCTAATTCCACACAGAAATGCCAACTCACCCAACAAGAACTTGAACCTACGACCTTCTTGCTGTTATGTTTGTTGAGTTGAACAACACGCACAAACTTTTATTTAACACATAAATGACCTTAAGGCCCAAGGTGTTTTTTTACATGCATTTTTTATTTCTCTTTGCTATTTGGGCTTATTGGAACCTAATTAGAATAAAAACCTAAGTATCATGTTTTAATATGATGTACTTTTAGAGAAAAATGATGTCTAAATATGTGGACTTGTGGTCCGAATTAACATAAAACGCTTTTTCCTGAATTTTCTTTTATGCATATATAACATAGAATTTTTTTTGACCTTGCTTTGACTATCAGAGAGTAAAAACAACATTTTTTCCCATTTTGGACAGTTAAAAATAGGGTTTGGGACATTTCATATGCTGCAAAACAGTTGCAGGATGACAATGTATGTCTGTAAAAAAATATAAAACATTCAAAGTATTTTAAATAGCCACTTAAGAGCTAAAAATGTGCTGTCCACGTATGTGGACACTCGGGCCCTAGGAGGTTATAGCCACAAAAACAAGTCTGATTCCATGGGGTCGTTGATTTTTATTTAGTGCTGTGATTGTGAGGCTTATATAAACATGTCATTTGTTATAAATGAGCCAGTATTTATTATTACTTTGTATCTGAGGGGGCTGTGAGGGATGCGGGCAGCTTGATTGACAGTATCTAGATCTTGCTAGACAATGCTAGTTCAGTTCCACTGAAATTAGGTGTGGTAATATGTTTTGTAACTTCAGCAAGCTCAAACTTTACCTTTTCTAGAAAACTGCTGACTTGTCTTGTCAGTTTAAACTCTTGATGATTTTATGAGCTAAGACACCAAGTAAAAGCGCAGTAAACCAGACAATACAATGTGTATACAGAGTATTAAACTTGAAGTATTCATTCATTCATTCATTTTGCTTCAGTTTAGTCACTTATTTATCAGGGGTCACCACAGCGGAATGAACCGCCAACTATTCCAGCATATGTTTTACATAGTAGATGCTTTTCCAGCTGCAACCTACTGCTGGGAAACACCCATACACACTCACACTCACACACACACACACACACACACACACACACACACACACACACACTCATACACTACAGCCAATTTAGTTTATTCTATTCACCGATAGCACATGTCTTTGGACTGTGGGTGAAACCGGAGCACTTGAAGGAAACCCATGACAAAACTCCACACAGAAATGCCAACTGACCCAGCCGGGACTCAAATTAGCGACCTTGTTGCTGTGAGGCGACAGTGCTAACCACTGAGCCATCGTGCCACCCCACTTGAAGTATTAATAGAAGTAACAAAGTAACTGCACAAGGTTATGACCAAAAAAAACTTCACAAAAGTTCAAAGTCCACATAATCTTAGGTTAAGTCTGTAAATCTCAACAAGTTGCATGTGTATCAGTATATTAGATCTGTGATGCAGAGAACAGCCAGCGCAATCTCACGGCATTTCGTAACTTTTTCAAGAGTTCACACTTAGCTGATGATTGGTAATAAAGCGTGTTTGGCATTCTGTCCCGGGAGAGAGCCCTGAGCTCAGAATATCCTTGAGCCCGGGGCTTCCTCCCATTTGTAGGGCGACAGGAGAGTCTGAGCTCAGGTGGTCTCGAGAACTCCCCTGCTGTGAACTACTGTATATATTTGGCTAAGAGTTGCCTTAGGATACTATTTTGGTTAGTCAATTTTTTCTATGGTGCCTGTCTTTGAACGGTGGGAGGAAACCGGAGAACCCGGGGAAAACCCACGCGAACACGGGGAGAACATGCAAACTCCGCACAGAAACGCCAACCAGCCTGAAGGGAACGGACCAGCGGCGTTCTTGCTGTGAGGCAACAGTGCTACCCACTGGCCACCATGCCACCCAATCGGAGAAGGGGAGGAGTAGGGGTGGAAGGGGGGATTCTTCAAACGAAGATGACTGGATCAAAGCGCTCTGGTAATTTATAGTGTGTCTGTGTTCATCTGATTGGCGCAATATGCGGAGTTAAGCGATACCAGCTGTGTTCAATCATAAGCACGTGATCCTCTCGAAATTAGTTTGTAAACAAACCACACTTAATTTAATGGCTATTTTTTTAGTTTTAGCCAACCTAGCCCGGTCGGCTAACACTGCTGTACTCTCTGACAACATCAATATCAACTTTGGTCTCTTAAACATCCGCTCACTTACGAGCAAGGGACATCTTGTCCAGGATGTCCTCAGCGATCGCAACCTTGACATTTTGTGTCTAACTGAGACCTGGCAACAACCCAACGACTTCACGCAACTCAACGAATCCACTCCTGGAGGGTTTGTTTACACCTGTCAACCCCGTGGAGGAGGTCGGGGAGGAGGTCTCGCGATGATTTACCGCGAGAGTTTGAAAATCTCGCCGGTTCCCGTTCCTTCATTCCCTTCATTTGAATCTATGCTGTGTAAACTCTCTGGATCCATACCTACATATGTCGCTATAATTTATCGCCCCCCTAAACTAAATAATGACTTTTTTAGTGAATTTGCTGCTTATTTAACACATATTACTACCCTCTCACCAAATATTATTGTTTTAGGAGATTTTAATATTCATGTGGATAATATTAATAACTCTCTCACAAAAGACTTTATATCCTGTCTTGAGAGCTGTGGACTTCAACAACATGTCAATGTCCCCACACACTCTAAAGGACACATCCTTGACCTCATCTGTTGCTCTGGTGTCTCACCCATTGACTTTTCCGCTGATGAACTCCCAATAACGGATCATTTTCTCCTCTCATTTAGTTTTGCTCTCCCTCTTTCCTCCACCAAACCTCCCCGTACTATCTCCTTCCGTAACATAAAACATATTGACTTAGAATCCTTCTCTGCTAGTATTGACTCTCTTTCTGACATTACTAACTTTTCCACACCAGATGATTTAGTATCTCATTATAATACAGGACTTCATGACATTCTTAATTCTTTTGCTCCCTTAAAAACCAGATCTGTCTCTTTTTCCCAGTCTGCCCCTTGGTTTACACCAGAACTTCGGCTCATGAAAGCCAAAGGCAGACAAATTGAAAGATTATATAGAAAAACTGGTCTTAATGTTCACAAAGACATGTATAGAAATCACATCCTACAATATAAGACCCAGATTGCTCAAACCAAATCCAACTATTTCTCCAATCTCATATGCTCCAATGAAGGTAACAACGCATCTCTGTTTTCACTATACAAGTCTATCACTAACCCCCCAGACTTACTACCATCTCATCTTCACTCAACAGCTTTCTGTAATTCTATCATGACCTTTTTTAGTGAAAAAATCTTTAATATTCACCAGCATCTTGGTTCACAATCCTTTCCGAGCATTACATCCGAACTTCCACAACCTGAAAATTTATTCTCCTCTTTTCAACTCCCTACAACTTCAGAAATATCAAATCTTATTTCTAAATCTAAATCATCTTCCTCTCACTTAGATCCTCTTCCCACTGTTCTGGTCGAAGCCTGTCTCCCTTCTCTCATCCCTCTCATTTCAGCCATTATTCACTCTTCTCTTTCCACTGGAACTGTTCCTGCTTCCTTCAAAACCGCAGCAATTACTCCTATACTCAAAAAACCTGGCTCAGACCCATCTAATTTTAATAACTTACGACCTATTTCTAACTTACCATATATTTCTAAAATCCTCGAAAAAATTGTAGCAACACAACTCCAAACCCGCTTATCCCAGAACAACCTGTATGAACAGTTCCAGTCCGGTTTCCGCCCACTTCACAGCACAGAAACTGCCCTTATTAAAATTACTAATGACCTTCTTATGGCAGCTGATTCTGGACTAATATCTGTTCTTATCCTCCTCGACCTGAGTGCGGCCTTTGACACTATTTGTCACAGCACCCTCATCAATAGACTATCTTCTCTTGGCATCACCAATATCCCACTTGACTGGTTTAAATCTTATCTCTCTGGCCGCACTCAGTTCATTCAACTCAAATCATTCACTTCTCAGCATTTTAAAGTTACTTCGGGTGTACCCCAGGGCTCAGTCCTGGGGCCCCTGCTCTTTATCATCTATCTCCTTCCCCTTGGTAATATTCTCCGTAAATATAACATACAGTTCCACTGCTATGCGGATGACACCCAGCTCTACCTCTCTGGCAAACCCACTCCTTGTTTTCCACCTTCATCCCTTACAGTCTGCTTAGCAGAAATCAAATCTTGGCTCTCTCTTAACTTTCTCAAATTAAATAGTTCAAAAACTGAGGTTTTGCTTGTTGGTACCAAATCAACACTCTCCAAAACTGATAGCTTCTCTCTTTCTATTGATGACTGTTCCATTTATCCCTCTAAACAGGTCAAGAGTCTGGGTGTCATCCTCGATAGCACCCTATCTTTTGATTCTCACATCAATAACATCACCCGGTCTGCTTACTTCCACCTACGCAACATTAACCGTCTCCGCCCTTCTCTCACCCCGCATGCCACCGCTGTTCTTGTCCATAGCCTTGTCACATCTCGTATAGATTACTGCAACTCTCTTCTCTTTGGTCTCACTCATAAATCCCTCCGTAAGCTTCAGTTGGTCCAGAACTCAGCTGCCCGTATCATCACCAGAACCCCTTCTTCTCATCACATCACCCCTGTCCTGCAGCAGCTCCACTGGTTACCTGTTTAATTTCGAATTGATTTTAAAATTTTGATTTTAACATTCAAAGCCATCCACAATCTCGCCCCTCCATACTTGTCTGCCCTCATCCACATTGCTGCTCCCTCTCGCACCCTGAGATCTTCTTCCTCCCTCCACTTGTCGGTTCCCTCTGCTCGTCTATCATCCATGGGCAATAGAGCCTTCAGCCGCTCTGCTCCCCGGCTTTGCAACTCACTACCACCTGCCATCAGAAACATTGACTCCCTCACATTTTTCAAATCCAAACTCAAAACCCACCTATTTAAGATGGCTTTTACTACTTAATTGTACCTGTACTTTTGTTGTGTTTACTTTTTATGTTATTTTCTTGTTGTTTTATTGCTCTTGTTTTACTGTTCGGTGTCCTTGAGTTGCCAGAAAGGCGCCTTTAAATAAAATGCATTATTATTATTATTATTAATTTGTATTCATTTGATCTCATTTATAAATTTTAGTATGATTTGCTCATCATCTAATGAGTTGCAGTAGGGTTAGAGGTAGGGTTTGTGAGCATACCTCCTTTTGCAAAATTAAAAAATAAAAAAAATTAATGAAATTGTATGAATCTGAACAAATTATCCACTTTTCTGACATTATATCTGCTGGAAAACCACACTAAATCATCTTAATCGCTAGTAATTTAATGAACCATTTCTGTGTTTTGTCATAGTGGGAGAGTAAAACAAATATTTTTTAGCAACACTATTTACTCAAATATTAATAAAAAAAAACCTTAAAGATGGCATTAAGGTTTTCAGAAAAAAAAGTGTGAGACTGAAAATGGCAGCCAGAAGAGAGAACAACGTCAAATTTACTGTACCGCCCATAGACTCTGCATTTAACAATTTCCATAAGCAGTAATCAGTTGTTGTTTTTTTGTAATTGGATGCAAAGACGATATAATACAAGCTTTATAAAAGTACATACTTTCATTCATTCATTTTACTTCGGCTTAGTCTCAATTTCAGAGGTTGTAGAATAAACTTCCAACAATTGCATTATATGTTTTACACAGCGGATGCTCTTCCAGCTGCAACCCAGTATGGGGAAACACCCATACACGCTCACATTCACACACACACACACTCATACACTACGGCCAATTCAGTGTATTCAATTCACCTATAGCGCATGTGTTTGGACTGTGGGGGAAACCGGAGCACCCGGAGGAAACCCACGCCAACACAGATAGAACATGCAAACTCCACACAGAAATGCCAACTGACCCAGCTGGGACTCAAACCAGCGACCATCTTGCTGTGAGGCATGTACATACTTTAAAAATAAAATCTAAAAAACTAAAAACTAATAAAAAAAAAGGAGATAAGATGCTGATGACTGTTAAACACGTGTTGTGAACAAAGACCATTCAGAATATTGTGAACTGTAAATCTGCACATCTTTTTCATGCTTAAACAGCCAAATTACGATCAAAATGAAGTGGACATTGTGAGAAACATACTGTAATAGGACCCTTTCAAATAAGCTATGCTAAGACAAAAAAAATTGAGAAAGCATAACATTTCCTGACAGTGTATGAACCAAGTGACTTAAAACTTAAAACATCTACACTACTAGGGTTGCACAATATTGAAAAAAAATCGAACATTGTAATATTTTGTTGTTCTGCAATATCAGCCGATTCGAATGTTATCACTAGATTGAATGGGCGTTATTAGTGGTTATCAGCTGATAGATATGGGCCAGTAGGTGCTTTCTGCACCATCCACATGGCTATAGATCACATACAGCTGCAACCGGAAGTTAATGAGAATTATTTATATTATTTCTTAAATTTCTCATTAAATGTATTTTATTATTTCTACCCCTAACCCAACCCTAAATCCCACCGTCACAGTGATGTAAAAACAGATCTTGATCTGGAGTCTTCTCTATTAGTACAGCTGATTAACCATGTGGATGGATGATTACAGCCTCCTGAGCCTACTAGTAGGTGCAGAAGGACCCTACTGGCCCATATCTATCAGCTGATATCCACTGATAACGCCCATTTAATTGAGCGATAACATTTGAATCGGGTGGCAATATATGGCGTATGCTGCGATACGAATATAACTTTACCAGATGTGTAGAATAGCTCTAGAATTGATTATTTAAGACAGCGGTTCTCAAAGTAGGGGTTGGGACCCCCCCCGAGGGGTAGCGGGACAATGAAGGGGGGGTCGCCTGGTGATTTCCAAAAATCTATTTATTTTTATTAAACCATAAGAATTACTTTATTTTATCCATAACCTACAGAAGAGAAAACAATAGTCATTTATACTACAAACTATATAGTTACTATGGTACCTTATAGTTACTAGTTCTATTGGATTGCGACCCCTGGAGTAATTACATTATATTAAAGACACAGAAACAGCGTCAGATGCAGCAGATTATTTTATAACACCAGGTTAAACTTTCTGGCACATTTACAGCACTGACATACATAAAAAAATTCAACGAAGAATAGACTTCGGTCTATTGGTGTGAGTGCACCATTTCTGTATTTATAACCACCTCAGAGGATATTGGGGGTCGCGAGTCACTGGCATTGTTATTTTGGGGGTCGCGGGCTAAAAAGTTTGGGAACCCCTGATTTAAGATATGCCAGCAAGAAAAGAAATAAGGAACTTGCGCATGCAAAAGACGCGACATGTAAAAGGCCCTTATTTAATAGCCTCAGCCATAGCAAAGTCTCTTTAAGGCAAGTCATTTTACTCGGCGGTCATCTTTGAAATGCCTCTCGGGCAGTATGCTCGGCAATTCTGTTTCAATGGGTAAACATCAAATTCTCCAAAACTACTTGCCAAGCTTACGATTACATTACATATTACGAATAACCAATAAAATTTAACAACAACTGTATATTTAGTTTAATCTCAAACTATTCGTATCACACAAAATCTGCAGAAACTCACGGCTAGTCCAAGCCCCTTCCCCAGAGAATTGTGGTTCTATAGCGATCGCTGACTGGCTCCTGTACTAGAAAACGGGGCTTCATTCACCATATTGACACACTTTTCCCCATTCAAAAATATACGAGTGACATGTCTTATTCTATAGTCTTTGGCCATAGTTAATCCAGTGTGCGTGAGCATCGGTGTACAAGCATGGAACTTAAACTAGTGCACAGTTGGCACAGCTTTGTTGCAGCAGTTTGCTCCATGCAGAGACGCAGTGTTGAGAAGCCTTCACAATTAATTAACCGTGGCGAATTAAAGCATGGTTAATAGTGAACTCGCTTAATCGTTGCATCCTTTATACCGTCACAGGCCTCAAAAACACACAAAAAATCAATTATAATACAATCTCATGATCACATGGCAATATCGATGCTGAAGCGATATATTTTGCAGCCCTAATCTACACCCACAAGGAGACTAGGAAAGTTTCATCACCGAGGAAGAAACAAGACACCAAGAAGCACTGGAAGATGTTTCTCCGTCATCCAGCCTGAAGTCTACCAGAGGGGGACAGGGGCCAGCCAGAGCCCAGAGGCCCCTCACTGCAGCTGGGTGACCGGAGGCTCCTCGTCCCCCTGTCCGTGTGTCCAGAGAGGTGTGCTGATGCGAACTGACAGCATCCTCCTCAAACACACTCACATACACACACTTTATACATGCCCACAGACGGCCCTGCAGCTTAATCCCTTGACCTCGCCTCCAAATGCCCCAAGAGGACACAACAACATCCACCTTCACATCCAGAAGAACAGTCCTCATTAACACCAAATGCACTTTGCAATTTTAGTACTTTCTGCTGCTACAAATGATGTGTGGCTCATCATTTCGGAAGTTCTCTTTCTCTTCTGCATCATCAAACTTCAATAAAACCATTCTCTTCCACCAGTCCTTACTGTGTACCTTCATCCAGTACCTTCACACGAGGGCATGAATGAAAAGTTAGTGAATGAAATGGCAGAGGTGGCCTGTTGCTTGAGAGTTTGTATCCATCGTCGTCTGTTTGCATCCATAGTGTGAGAAATTAACTGCAGTTGAATTTGTTGCAAAATTAAAATCGAAACGGGCAAAATCACATATGGTGCCATCATTACGAACTGTTGTTGCAGGAAGCATTAAATAACGACATGATGTTAATCGAACTAATGTACTATAATATGTACATAACATGTTCAAATAGTAACTCATTTAAACTCCTTAGTCATATTATTGTCTTATTCAGATTAAGGCAAAAAGTACCACTCAGCGGCCACTTTATTAGGTACACCTTACTAGTACGGAGTTGGATCCCCTTTTGCCTTTAGAACTGCCTTAATCCTGGTATAGATTCATCAAGGTACTGGAAATATTCCTCAGAGATTTTGGTCCATATTGACATGATAGCATCACGCAGTTGCTGCAGATTTGTCGGCTGCACACCTATTATGCAAATCTCCCGTTCCACCACATCCCAAAGGTGCTCTATTGGATTGAGCTCCGGTGACTGTGGAGGCCATTGGAGTACAGTGAACTCATTGTCATGTTCAAGAAACCAGTCTGAGATGATTCGCACTTTATGACATGGCGTGTTATCCTGCTGGAAGTAGCAATCAGAAGATGGGTACACTGTGGTCATAAAGGGATGGACATGGTCAGTAACAATACTCAAGTAGGCTGTGGCATGACATGATGATCAATTAGTACTAATGGGTCCAAAGTGTGCCAAGAAAATATCCCCCACACCATTACACCACCACCACCAGCCTAACCCGTTGATACAAGGCAGGATGGATCCATGCTTTCATGTTGTTGATGCCAAATTCTGACCCATCCATCTGAATGTCGCAGCAGAAATCGAGACTCATCAGACCAGGCAAAATTTTTCCAATCTTCTATTGTGTCATTTTGGTGAGCCTGTGTGAAATGTAGCCTCAGTTTCTTGTTCTTAGCCTTAAGATTTGACGTGTTGATGCTCCTCTGCATACCTCGGCTGTAACAAGTGGTTCAAAGTCACTTAAATCCCCTTTCTTCCCCATTCTGATGCTCAGTTTGAACTGCAGCAGATCGTCTTGACCATGTCTACATGCCTAAATGCATTGAGTTGCTGCCATGTGATTGGCTGATTAGAAATTTGCATTAACGAGCAGTTGGACAGGTGTACCTAATAAAGTGGCCGGTGAGGGTAGATTACTGATGTCCATGTAAACGCCGTCATTATCAGACTCTGGTAGAACTTGGCGATATGATAAATCTCATATTACAATATAAGTCATCTCATATCCTGATAACAATATATATCACAATATATTACCTGTTCTGTAAATTCAACCAATTAAAAGAGATAGTTCATGCAAAAATTAAAATTCTGTCATCATTAAACTATGAGCGTACTATTCCACGCGCAGTGTATACTTCTACATCCGTAAGCAACGCATAGAAAACAATGTAATGTAGATGCAGTGCAGCTTTAGCAAAACCGCTTTAGGGGCTGATCACACCGAACACACTTTTACGTTCCAAAAACATGAGGCGCACCACACCGCATATTGTGCGCGAGTTTTGCTGCTGATATTGTTATAATTGTATTATTTAATAATATTGTGATATTCAAGATTTATTAAGTCATACAGCTCTGGATAACTTGAAACAGTGACCACTAGTCTCTCCTCCATCTTTAAAAGTTTCCGTAGTCGTCTTGACAACACAAACACTGCTGTCACTTCAAAACCCCACCTCTGCTTTAATTTGATTGGAGAATGAAAAAGACAGTAGCACGCTTTTTCCGCTCAGAGCTGACTTTTTTCAACTGCGAGTGCACAGTGTGCAGGCACATAAGCAGTGTGCGAAACACTTGCAGCCGTTATCAAACCATTCAAAAGATGCGCCTCTCAACGCAAAAAAACACATTTGGTGTGATCTGCCCCTTATTCAGTAGTCTTCCAGCATCTCCAGCTTTCAAAATAAGAGTCCCACATACATAGTAGGTTTAATATAAGCTTAAATAAATGATCAGAAGAGGGGTGAGGAGGAAAAGATCTCACTATCTCACTTGTAATCTCACTATGAAACCCTGTGGCCAATCAAAATGCAGCCTGTGTGCAATGTAGCAGTCGGTGTTTGGTTCCAATTGGCCTGATTTTCACCAGGATTTACATGGGAATGAGGAAACAATGGCGTTTGAGGCTCACGGTGTCCTTTTCCATATATTGAACTCTTATTTTTCAGCTACGCCTACAGTAGGCATATTCAGATTTTTGATATTTGGCACTTTTAGTTAGCTAAGCAGTAAGAGTATAATGAAAAGATTGCATTGATGTTGAAAGTTCTTTGTGGATGCATCAAGGCCAACAATGGATTCTTGATTTTTAACATTGCTGCACACAAATTTAAGATTCTTTACATTTTTAAAAATGTTCCCTGAAAGTTTTTTGTGGAACCAAAACAAGTTCATATTTGGAATTACTGAGCGTATTTGGCGCAAAAATTCAGTCTTATTTTAAAGTCTGTGTGAACCAGAAGTTGCAAAGAATTTAATTTCAGTGTATATGATCATGTACCTCCAATTGAAACTTAATTTTGAGTAGGGGGCGGGGCTTCCTTTTTGCGCATCATTTCCTCAGACCAATCTAGTAAGGGGGTGTGGCAAAGAATATTATGGCGGAAGCGTCAAACTGACATTATCGGAGAAGGACTGTCACTCCAATTGCAGAAACAAATGCTGACACCTTGACTGAAGATTACCAAAAAAACATTTTCCACATGAATGAACTTGCAGGGATTAATTGTTCACCTAAAGAATAACAATGTGCGCTAGCAAAATAAAATAAATTCAGATTTTACACAGACTTTAAGTTCACCACTACAGATGCCGGAAATGTTAAAAACGCTCAACTGTCAGTGATGTTTCACAGATGCCGGCGATTCTCAGGAAACATTTTTATTGTCTGGAATCTGTTTTAAGAGAAGGAAATGTTTGAAATTCCATGAAAAGAAGTTATTTTCATAACACGCTCCTGTTTTTCAAACTCAACCAGTTAAACTGCAGCGACAACAATTAAAAACATCACAGCTGAACCTGCTAAACATCCCAACACCCACTATTTCCACTTAAAACACACATAAAACACACATAATCACATATTTTGAGTGGCCCGATATCCTGCGCAGATTTGCATAGAAGGAAATTGAGGGAATATTTGTGAGATTGTGTGGATCTCTAAGCAACATACAGTACAAACAGTAACAATTTACAATATTTAACTATAAAATAAAAAGATCACATTATATACTGAATATCAGGGACTTTTTAAAATCAGGTTTAATTCAGCATGTACAACCGTTTAATACTTGTATTTGTACTATATATATTGTGAGAGAGAGAGAGAGTGTGTGTGTGTGTGTGTGTGTGTGTGTGTGTGTGTGTGTGTGCGTGTGTGTGTGTGTGTGTGTGTGTGTGTATGTCTGGGTGTACTGGTTTTGGTGGTTTACAAGAACACAAATTTTTATAATAGAGTCAATAGAGAGTCCTCATAAACCACCAAAATGAGTGTGCGAGTGTGTGTTATAAGGAGGTCACCATTCTACTGACTCAGGAATTATAAATTGACACTCCCTATTACTGACAAGACAATGACCTTTCAGCCTTTAATCTCTCACACACACATACATGCACAGACACACTTCCCGACTCAGCAGAGTGTGTGGTGTGTGTTCAGTCTCTTCACACCGCTGTGTTTGAGCTCTTCAGTCATATATTGTTAGATCTAGTGTCCACCCGCCTGTTTTAATCTCCTTCTGATGATATGTATGGGGTTTATACTGAATTTTAAGAAATCCTCATTTGTAACGCAGCACTTGTATATCACTGTTTTGAAATATCATTCATGTGCAATAGATTTTTGGCTGAACTGCTAAAACTGAAAACGTTTTCTACATTTAGACTTCGTTAGAAATTTCCTTGTGACGGAATATAACACTTTGGTTTTGTTTTGTTAAAAAATGTACATTTTCATTGAGTTAACCATTCAGAAGCTAATTGTGTTCAGACCAGAGGTTGATATTTATGAATATATTGGCTTCTTTTTTATTTTATTTTATATATAATGTTTGTTTGTTTATTTATTACCATTTAAAATGTGTCTTGATATCTATGTATATATTGGCCTGTTTAAATATACATATATACTTTTTAATTTATTAATTAATTTATGGGGTGACGCGGTGGCGCAGTGGGTAGCGCTGTCGCCTCAGAGCAAGAAGGTCGCTGATTCAAGCCTCGGCTCAGTCAGTTGGCATTTCTGTGTGTGTTCTCCCTGTGTTTGCGTGGGTTTCCTCTGGGTGCTCTGGTTTCAAAGACATGTGGTATAGGTGAATTGGGTAAGCTATTGTCCATAGTGTATGTGTGAATGAGTGTGTATGGATGTTTCCCAGAGATGGGTTGCAGCTGGAAGGGCATCCGCTGCATAAAACACATGCTGGATAAGTTGTCGGTTCATTCAGTTGTGGAGACCCTAAATTAATAAAGGGATTAAGCCGAAAAGAATGAATAATTAATGTGTTTGTTATTTATTTTATTTATACATATCATTTTCTTAATAATAATTTTTTTTATTTATACATATTTTTTATTTATTTATTAATTAATTAGTTATTTATTTTATTTCTACATATCATTTTTTATTAATTAATTCATTGTTTTTTATTTAATTTATACATATTTATTTATTAAATAATTTAATTGTTATTTATTTTATTTATGCATATAATGTTTTTATTAAATAATAATTTTTATTTTATTTTATTTATACATATTTTTAATTAAATAATTAATTAGTTATTTATTTTATTTATACATATCATTTTTATTTATTAACTATTTTGTTATTTACACATATAACTTTTATTTATTAATTATTTTGTTCATTCATTCATTCATTCATTTTCTTTTTGGCTTAGTCCCTTTTATTAATCCGGGGTCGCCACAGCGGAATAAACCTATCCAGCACATGTTTTTTACGCAGCGGATGCCCTTCCAGCTGCAACCCATCTCTGGGAATAACTATTTTGTTATTTATACAAATCTTTTTTTATTTATAAATTAATTATTTATTATTTATTTTATTCATTCATTTATTTTCTTTTCGGCTTAGTCCCTTTATTAATCTGGGGTCACTACAGCAGAATGAACCGCCAACTTATCCAGCACATGTTTTACGCAGCGGATGCCCTTCCAGCTGCAACCTATCTCTGGGAAACATCCATACACACTCATACACTACGGACAATTTACCCTACCCAATTTACCTGTACCACATGTCTTTGGACTGTGGGGGCAACTGGAGCACCCAGAGGAAACCCACGCGAACGCAGCGAGAACATGCAAACTCCACACAGAAACGCCAAATGACACAGCCGAGGCTCGAACCAGCGTCCTTCTTGCTGTGAGGAGACAGCACTACCTACTGCGCCACTGCGTCGCCCATTATTTATTTTATTTATACATATTTATTTATTTGTTATTTATTTTGTTTATACATATAATTTTTTTTATCTATTAATTAAAATTTTTTTAATTTCATTTATACATATTATTTTTTATTTATTAATTAATTTATTTGTTATTTATTTTATTTATACATATTATTTATTTATTAATTTATTTTTTATTTAATTATACATATTTTTTTATTTATTAATTAATTTATTTTTTATTTTATTTATACATATAATAAAAAAATAATATATATATATTTTTTTTTACGTTTAATTAACATGTTTTATTTTATTTTATTTATTACATTCAGCATCTACATGTCTTCAAACCAGGCACAGATATCGATCCCTATATTGATGTATTTTATTTTATTTTGAAAATCTCAATTAACCAATTAATAAGTTGCTTTGGTTTTGTTTTGTTTCTAAAATCCTCCACGTAAATTATATAACCCATTAGAATTCAAATGTTCCATATGGAATCCAGAGAGATTAGAATATTATAATTAGCGTATTTGCATATTCTAAATGTTCTTTTTTTTCGAATGCGGAATTCTATTTATACTGAACTAAACCCACTTTATTATTTTTTTCTTCGGCTTAGTCCCTTTATTCATCAGGGACTCATGTGGAATTCTATTTAAACAGAACCAAAGCCTCGCGACACAAACACCTACATCTCTTTCTCTCAGCGTCACTTTGATGCAGCTATATGTCTGTGTTCATTGGCTGCCGTTGTTTTCATCAGTGTGCTAAATCCGCCCCATGTTGGCATGATGATCAGAAGCGTCTCCACCAAGCACAGCTCACTTTGACACAAAAGGTGCGACAGATCCACAATCCAGTCATCCATTAGCGGTGAAACACAAAGTCAAACAAATGAGCTCTGGACGTGCCGTTTACAATAGTCGTTCATTAACCGTAAGCCCATGTATGCTGCATTTAATGGCTCTGAGATTAAATACTTAATGCTTAAATCTCTGATGGGTGGGAGGAAAATAAATGACACACTTGGCTCATTTATTGGGTTTTAAACCACACCTGCACATTGCTCAGTAATGGAGTTTAATTATAAACAAATACGTAATTAGGGTGAAACAATAGTAAAAATTGCTCTTTGTTGAAGTCATACTAGATGATTATTCTTTGAAATTACAAATATGCACAGAAAGGCGTATTTGCTTGAATATTTTCACCTCCTTGACCCAGTTTGGTTTAATCTGTCATTAAACGGCTACAAACTAGCCAGGTTTTGAAGCAAAATATTTCAAGTAGTAAATTTTTTAGTTTTGAAGCAAATTTGTAAGTTGTAAAAGAAAGTTTAGTGGAAACTGTTTTAAAGTGTGCATTTAACTAAAGTGTGATTTATTTGTGACTCAGGATCAGTCAGAGTGACAAACAAGTCCAATTTTTGACAATTTATGAAAGATATTTTTGCATAGATTCAGAGTACCGTCTCAAGAAAACACATAGTAGTCAACAATTGACGTTTTCTCCCAGATTGTTTTATTTTAATTGTCAAAAAAAGTTGTTCAATAGTTTTAGGACAACTTGGTTGTGTCCTTAAAAGATATGAAAGGTTGTGATGAACTTTTAATATTGACTACTGTAGATCTGTTTGTGTTGTTTATATTAATACATAACTAAATAAATATAGAAATATACATGGTTTACTCTGCTTTGACAAAAAAAAAAAAAGAAGAAGAATACTGCTTTTATATTTATTTAAACATATTGCCATTTAGAACATTTATATACACTTACCGGCCACTTTATTAGGTACACTTTACTAGTACCGGGTTGGACCCACTTTTGCTTTTAGAACTCCCTTAATCCTTCGTGGCATAGATTTAACAAGGTACTGAAAATATTGCTCAAAGGTTTTGTTCCATATCGACATGATAGCATCTCCCTGTTCTACCACATCCCAAAGGTGCTTTATTAGATTGAAATCTGGTGACTGAAGAGGCCATTTAAGTACTGTGAACTCATTGTCATGTTCAAGAAACCAGTCTGAGATTATTCGCGCTTTACGACATGGCGCATTATTTTCTCTCTTTCAGACCATTCTCTGTAAACCCTAGAGATGGTTGTGCGTGAAAATCCCAGCAGATCAGCAGTTTCTGAATTACTCAGACCAGCCTGTCTGGCACCAACAACCATGCCACGTTCTCAAAGTCACTTAAATCACCTTTCTTCCCCATGTTGATGCTTGGTTTGAACTGCAGCAGATCGTCTTGACCATGTCTACATGCATTGAGTTGCTGTCATGTGATTGGCTGATTAGAAATTTGCGCTAATGAGCAGGTGGACAGGTGTACCTAATAAAGTGGCCGGTGATTATATATATATATATATATATATATATATATATATATATATATATATATATATATATATATATATATATATATATATATATATATATATATATATATATATATATATATAAAAACAAATTGTCACCTTAGAATTTTAAGGTTCTATCTGACATTTTTGCCAAAATTGAGTTATTGACATATTCTTATTAAATGACAACTTATTTACGTTATTGGATGTTTTTTTAAGTTGTTTATATTTTAAGACTTTTTATTTTAAAAAAACAAAAGTTACACACATAGTGTTTGCTATGTGGAATGCATAAAATTTGAAGCTCAACATCTCAAAATCATTCAGATTGCAGATAGAACCTTATAATTCCAAGGGGACGAAATGTTACAAACAACAAATAATAGAAAATGTTTTCATTTGTTGTCATAAAAAAATCTGAGATATTCCACCAAATACTGATTTCTTAACTGTTCTCATGTGAAAACACAGGCATTGTTTTGATCAAAAATTAATAAATATATCTGAAAATATGGCATATATATTTACAGTGCTCACCATATACGAGTACACCCCTCCTAAATCTATGTTTTAAGTTAATATTTTTAATAGTTGCTGCAGATTAGTCAGTACTGAAACCAAATCTGGAGTGAATCTAGTGAAGTGAGAATGAATCTGGAGTGAAAATAGCTTACGATAACAGTCCAAAAATTAGTACACCCAAATGTATATGTGAGGGAAAAATATTAAATAAAAAATTTAGAACGAGCAAAAATCAAGAGAAACAAAAAAATATATTATAAAAAATATAATTAAATATATCACATTTTGTTAAATTTTTTTTCAATATTTCATCTAAATTTAAATGTAATATCTATTTCTAAAGATGTTCGGTGACAAATATTATTTTAATAAACATATATTTTTAATAAATTCGTTTTGTTCAAAAGCACCCAAAATATATTACCTATATTCACAGAGAATTCAAAATGGGGTGTACTCACTGCTTACTTACATAAGTATGCCATAAACAATTAAATTGTAATCTGAACAGTGAAAGATATTTTGGATTTTAAAAAATCCAAATCTGATTTGTAAAAATATTTTAGCGTCTGCATGTTAAATTGGCGCCACTAATCTAATAAGTCAATACTGACACTGGTTTCTTCATACATGAACTCAATAAATGTAGTATTTTGTCAGCAGCATCAAACTCTGTTTACTGATGTTTAGTTTGCTCGTATCACAGATATTCATGTTAGTTTCATAGTAATAATTTGCTTTAATCTGAGCACGTGAACGGAGCAGTGGGTGAGCACACGAGACAGTAGACGTATAATGAAAATGACACATAGTTATGAAGTGATGAAGCTGGACGGCTCACAAACAACTCACAAACAACTGCTGAATCAGTACTAATGTCACTTTAAGCAGAGAGGGAGGGACACAAACACACACATCTTCACCCAGCCCTCGTATGAAACAATCTGCATTTTTACGCCCTCTTTTCCTCATAGGGACAAAAAAAATGTATTGAAATTGCTATACTTGGTATACAACCTGGAACATTTGTTTCAAAATTGACTAGTACTGCTACAGTATACACGTGGGTATCTTTGGTCTCCAAATATAAGGGATACAAAGTACACACACTTGTTTTGGTGGTTTATGAAGACTATTATAAAAATCTGTGTCTTTGTAAACCACCAAAACCAGTACACACAGAATACGCATACGAACAAACACACACACATACGCGCATCTTTAATCAACCCTCAATACTTCAGTTTGTGTGATTTATGAGCAGTTTTCTTCATGGGGACCAAAGAAATGCTCCCCCAAGGTCGAAATTTACTGGTATTGCGGGCATGCTTGGTCCCCATAATGTAAGGAATACAAGGTACACACAAACACACAGTTGTTTTGGAGGTTTATGGGGACTCTCCACTAGCTCCATCATAAAAATGTGTGTTTTTGTAAACCACCAAAACCAGTACACCAAGACACACATGATCAGACACACACTTGTTTTGATGGTTTATGAGGACTCTCCATTATCTCCATTATAAAATGTGTGTCTTTGTAAACCACCAAAACCAGTAGACAGATACACACATCTTTACTCAATCCTCAAATAAAAGAATCTGCATTTTTACATTTTCAAATTACTTCAGTTTGTGTGATTTATGAGCCTTTTTCCTCATGGAGACCAAAGAAATGTCCCCACAAAGTCAAAATTTACTGATATTGCTGTACTTGTGGGCACATTTGATCCCCATAATGTAAGGAATACAAGGTACAAACACACACTTGTTTTGGTGGCTTATTAGGACTCTCCACTGGCTCAGTCATAAAAATTTGTGTTTTTGTAAACCACCAAAACCAGTAGACATACACACACATCTTTACTCCACCCTCAAATAAAACAATCTGCATTTTTACATTTTCAAAATACTTCAGTTTGTGTGATTTATAAGCCGTTTTCCTCATGGGGACCAAAGAAATGTCCCCACACGGTCAAAATTTACTGATATTGCTGTACTTGTGGGTACATTTGGTCCCCACAATGTAAGGAATACAAGGTGCACACGCACACTCGTACAGACAGACTGAACAAACACACACGTACACACATCATGAAACATACATTTTCTAAATTTATGGATACATAAATATCCTAAATTTCATTATCTGGAATTGAGTTTAACTGGTATTTAAACATTTATAAAGGACTTTTATCATAACATATGTGTTTGTCTGACTAAAATCGTATAAATACATTTCCTGCTTGAAAATAAAGTAGTTTAATATATTGGTCAATATCTGAGTGAATGAATATCTGATCTAAGTGAAAAAATAATAATAATAATAATAATAAAATGAAACAAATAATATTAAAACAAAAAAATAAATAAATAAACAAACAAATAAATAAATAAATGTTGCTTAATATAAAGTATAAAATGGCATAATATTATGGTCAATATCTGAAGCTGGTCTAAATAAAATGAAATAATTAATAATAAAGTGAAACAATTAATAATAAAATAATTAATAAAATAAATAAATTAATTAGTTAATAATTAATTAAATAAATAAATAATAAATGTTGCTTACTTTAAAATGACATAATACATTGGTCAATATCTGATCCTGGTCTGAATAAAATAACATGAATTAATTAATAATAAAACAAAACAATTAATAATAAAATAAATAATAAAATAAATAAATAAATTATTAGTTAATAATTAAATAAATAAACAAATAAATAAATAAATGTTGCTTAATATAAAATGACATAATATATTGGTCAATATCTGGTCCTGGTCTGAATAAAATAAAATAAAATAAACAAATTAATTAATTAATAAATTAATTGCTAAATATAAAAGATAAAATGACACATTTAATATATTGTTCAATATCAGATCCTGGTCTGAGTGAATAAAATAAAATAAAATAAAATAAAATAAAATAAAATAAAATAAAATAAAATAAAATAAAATAAAATAAAATTTATTAAAATTAAATAAAATTAAATTAAATAAAATTTGTCAATATGAAATAACACAGATCTCAGTATTGTGCAAGTGTTTTTCTTCTCTGTGGTAAGTAGATTATTCAATGAAGCCAAACAGAAATTCATCCAGTTTCACTAACACGCCTTAGTCTGCCGCACTTCAGGAGCGTGCAGTGAGCGTGCAGCCGTGCACACACCAAACCAGACTTATAAATTACATTGATTAATCACGACAGATGAATAATGACCACCACTTAAACACATAAAACCATAATCCGGCATGTAAACAGCTCTAAGAGGACACTGACGCTCACCAATGCATCAAAAAGAGCTTCAACAGGTTTTCAAACTAAAAGTGACTCAACTAAAGTTTTTTCACTGCCTGTTGTCAGTCTAAACTTAATAAATTCTTTGTTAAAAACATAATTGCCACTTAAATAGAGTTAAATAACTTGAAATGAACACTGTTTGTTACGTGCAGTTTGAAAAGGTGCGGTTTCAATTTACTAGGAAAGGCATCTTGCTTCATCACACTGTGTTCTGTGTTAGGGTTTCTTTATTTCTTTATTGCTCTTCACCACAGATGAGATAAACAGTGCACTGCTTATGATTTTTGCAAATTATACAGTATTAAACTGTAATATGAACTGTATTTTACTGTAGGACAGTTATACAGTATGTTACTATAAACTTTAAAGTTGCATTGTAAAAACTACTGCATATTGTAGATATACAATACAGTAAATGCATAAACAGCAAGATAAATGGTGCTGTACATGGAAATACTGTATTTTTGCTGTAATTGATTTACAGTAAGTTACTGGCAAAATTGTTCATGTATAACATTTTTATGAATATGATTCTTAATGTCTTGAAATAAGCTTCAGGAGTTTCAAATTTAAAATATGTAGAAGGATGTTTTTTATTATTAACCATATATAAATTAAAATAACAATATGACATACATCAATTAAACTACCCCCCACCCCCTCCCCTTGGTTGGATACTTAAACCCCTTTTTAAATTATGTGGAGGAAGCCAGACTTGTGCTAAACAGCTTTTTGTAGCATGATAACATTAATAAATAAATAAAAAACGTTTTCAAATCTTTTTATTGTCAATATGTATATATTGAACAAACATTTTAATGGAAACCGGTCAATGCTTGACAATTTTACCGTGGCCTGGGGGAGGGGATGGGTGTGTGTAGATTGCTAGGCGACCATCAACCGTTTGCACAAAGGATGAATGACAAGCTGACAAAACATTGCTGCAGCTCTGATACAACTTTTATTTATGGAGAATATTTAAAAGAACTGCAGTGTTTGGGTGCTCTGTGTTTTTCTGAGATAATTAGTCTAAGTATGAAGCTGATCTGTCAGTCCTTGTCATGTGACTCACGGTGTGCTTGCCGCGTTCTGAAAAGTAACTAGGATGTTTTCAACTGGGTGCGTCTGAAAGATGCGAGTGCGTTGCTACAAATATGCTTGCCCAAGCTGTGTGCCTCCACTGAAAATAACGAACTTGCGTGCTGAAAAAACACGATATGTGAACGGCCCCTAAAAGGCCACCGTCATTTGCGATCTACAACAGTTGATCTTCTTCTTGCACAAACATTCTGGATTCACCTGATCTGTTGACAAAAGGGTTGTGGATCTATTCCTTGGCAGTTAATGGGTCCTTCACTGGACCTTTTGCCCTTCGGAAAGAAACTTTTAAAAGACGTCTGTTTCTTATTCATTTTGCTAGCTTCTGGGTTAAATTTTGGTGCTCAAGTGATCGAGATGTAACCAACAAAATATGGTCATTTTTCAAAATAAAAGATAGTTCAGACTAAATAAATAAAACGGAAATAATTATTGATTTCTTGTGCAGCCTGGTACCAATTGATCCACAGACGGGGACCCGGCGGTTGGGGACCACTGCCTTATACATTAGCAAATATTTCATTTGAGATCAGGAGAACTGATATTTATATAAATTTTAATGTGTATTTCCTGAGATGAATATCAAAAATAGCTTGAGAAATTGAATCTTTTTTTTTTTTTAATGTCTCTTAGGCCTCCAACATAACAAAAATGTCATAACTTGTTTTTAGTTTGTGGGTAAGTTTGATACACTTTTAGTTAAACAATATTTAGAGCTTGACTTTCCCATGCCACTTTAACAGTCATGAAAAAGTACCTCATCCATTCAAAATTTCTCTGCAAGACGAAGCAACAGCGAGAGTTAGTGCTGCACAATATATCCTTAAAGCATCGATACCATAATGTGTTTATTCGCAATAACAGCCCAGGTTCATTCTAAAAACGTACCTCAATATACATTTCTGGAGATCGCCAAATACGTCCCAGGAGGTACGTTTTTTTGCAGTTTTTGTTTTCGCGAATCCACCAGAGGGAGCTGAGCATGCTTTTTGAGATCTCAAATTTCTCTCACAAGCGCCTGCTGTTCTCACGTAAATCCACTAGAGGCCGCTGTCGATTGACTGACTGACCCAGCCTTCTCCTTCCTTAAACCCAACCGATTGTGTTTTCAAAGTCAATCTAAATAAAGAAAAGCCCCTGCGGCCACGTTTTCTGGCCGTTTTTTTACCATGTTTTCAGATTTTACCACATTCTCACCGCTATTTACTTGTTTGTTTAAATTTTTAGCATTTGCCTTTGTTTTACCTGCTTTCTAAAATCATTCTTCACCAGACTCAAATCCAGTCATCGCAGTCAACTCCTCTCTGCATCTCAAGTCCGCTGACATACATGGTGAGCCACTGGGCAAACTGGTAACAGTGGAAAAGCCGTCCATACAGAAATAAGCGGTCAGCTGGAGGTGCGAAAAAGAACGGCATCATACCACCTCGTAGCGTTCATTACATACAGTGGTACGTTTTCAGAATGAGCCTATTGCAGAACAAGTAATGTTTGTATTATAATGTATCACTTGCATGTGTTTCTGGTGATTTTAAAAGCATTTAATAATGATCCTTTTATTGAATTATTATTTATTTTTATTGTTGAGTTATTGCACCTGAATACTGTTAGACTCGGAAAATGATAAAACACTGTTTATTTTAATAGTATCTTTATCGTTATTGTATTTACCTATGCTTGTAGATTAGATTTATTTTATTTTATGCATGATTCACTTGCATCTCAATCAATCTAACATTATAAATTCTTTCCAAAGAGAAATATTAAGTGAAATTATATTCAATATTGCAATATATATCGCAGAATAACAAATTTTTCCAATATTGTGCCGCCCTATAGTGACAGCGAGCAATTGTGTCGAGCTGCGTCGCTCTGTGTTTGTGAGTCTACAGCATCTGACAAGCGCAGGCAACACGTCTGACAGAGGATGACAGACGGCACACACAAAAAACCTCCGACTCTTCACTACGTCAGTCTGCTGTCACCACCGCCTCCCTAATGAAGCCTTTCTGACAGCCGGCTGCGTGATGTTTACAACCTTTAAAACCCTCATTTCTCCCAGCATTTCCTTAACCCTTGTAATTACTTCTAACCAGTTGGATACTATTGTCTTGTCGAGGCTTGCAATTGTAGACTCTGGGAAGCCTGTGATGGAAAATTGTAGTAGATCTTCGGTTTTTTGTTGTTTTTTCTCCCTCCCAAAACTGCGGATGTAGTCTAAAAGTGATCTTTCCACCATTTAAATTTAGATGTCACCTCTTTCAGACTGAAGCAAATAAAACGGGATGTTTGTTTCATGTGAATGGAAAGGCTTTTAGAGATGCTCCGTCTTCAAAGCTGAGCCTGTGTTTGTATCTTCTTTTTAAAGACATGAAGACTTTTGTGGTGCTTTTTTAGGGATGCATTACGTTTATCGAAATGAGGTGTCTTTTATAAGTCATGTTTCAATAGATTCTCCAATCTTAAATGCTTTCATCAAAATATCCTGAAAATCTGAATGCATCACGGCTGCCAAGAAATATGAATCAGCGCAGCTGTTTTCGACATAAATAATAATAATCAAAGTTCATAATCATTAAAATCTGAACATTAAAATGTTTCTGAAGGGTTGTGTGACAGCAAAGTGTTAAAGTCTTTGAATCACAGGAATAAATTATATTTCATAATACATTCAAACTGCTCAAATGGAAGGAAAGATTCCCTCCAACCTTTAAGCAATGGTTTATGAAGCTTCTACACCACCTGACCTTAGAAAAAATACGATATAAGAGGTTGTACTGATATGTTTTTTCACACTTAGCAGCCTGCTTTAAATCCTATAAAGAAGATGGACCCTTTAGTTAGTTTAGGGTGCTTTCACACTAGCACTTTTGGTCCGCACACGGGTTCGTTTGACGTCCGAGTACGGTACGTTTAGCTAGTGTGAACTCGGGTGCGCACCAGCGAAGCATACCTGAGTTCACCTGAAAGAGGTGGTCTGGGGTACGGTTCACGCGAACTCTGGTCCGGTTTACTTATGGTATAAATGCAATCGTACCAAATAACGGAAATGAAACACCAACTGTACAACAAACTATCGTTTTCATAACATTCATTCGTGTGAGTGTGTGTGCGTGTGCGTGCGTGCTTGGTGACAAGCGGAACTGAGCCAGGGCAAACACAGTGATAAGCCAGGGCAAGCACAGTAATAATGTCTGCTTGTCTTCTCCAAAAACAGCTTCTGCAGACATCGTGTGATGTTCAGAACGTTTATAATGTTTTTTCGGCAGATAGACGCGAGTCACTTTCTGTATGTCCAAAACCAAAAGATTCAGTAAAAGCAGAACGGGCGCGATGTGCAGACGGCTTTCCATTTTGACGCTTTGCTTTTGAGTCCGTCACCTAGCAACAGTCGTAAACAAAACAGCAGCTCGAGTTCAGAAAGAAAAAAGACAGTGTGAACACAAACCAGCCGAGAATGTGGCAAGGAGAGACCATCAAACTTGGGTACAGTCCAGACAATTGAACCAAGTGTGAAAGCACCCTTTTGCTGTGTTCACAGCAGATGCGGCAAGCGCGGATAAATCACGCTATTCGCGTGTAAATAGACGTGTGAACATTTTGAGTTTACTCGCTTCATTCACGCGTCAAATTCACTTCACAACAGACTTGGATTCACGTCATGGGCAGGGCTTCTGTCTGCCCGGTGACTCTAGCTTCGTTGCTAAATGGCTAACATGGATTTTATAGAGAGAATAGCTGTGTTTATGTGCTTTGTGAAAGCTGAAAAACAGTGTTGATTTGTTTGGAGCCGTGTCTGAGTCCACTAGATCCTTTCAGAGGTGCACGCAGCTCTGTGAGCTCAAAAACCCCTCCAGAAACTTAACCTGGATGATGAAAGCTTTCAGCGGTGCTTCTGACTGAGCCGAGCCCAGTTTGATGAACTGTTGTTAGTGTCGGCAGGAGGATTTTCCCCCAGGACACCAACAACAGGCGCTACATCATAATCACGCCCCCACAAGAGCAAAATCCTGATTAGTTAACGTAGCGCGAATGTTCGCTGAAGTTCAGATTTTTGAACTGAAGCGATTCACGCGAAACATGTTATACGCACGTTAAGCGGGTCAATCACACAAAACGCTCAACTCACGCCGATCCATTCGCGGGGACCGCGTCATTCGCGCCGCCTCATTCGCGCGTATCTCGCCGCAGAATGTCTATTCGCGTCTTTGCATTGACTTAACATGTAAATTACTCGTGTTTGGACCTGCACATAAAAAATAAAAAATAAAAAAAAATCGGTTGATGGAAACGCTAAGATGCGCATAAGTTTGGAAAATGTGCATAAAAAAAACTGTACAGGTATACACATAACTGAGTAGGATAAACTTTTTATTTGATAAGAAAGGATGCGCATAAACTACGATAGAAACACTTTTACTGAACAAATTCCAGTATGCGCATAAAAAAAAGGTCATGTGATTTTGTTATAAGAGATCATGTGATCATAAAAATGTGTGTGAATGGCCAAACCAGCAGTCTGAGCACATGTTATGGTCATTCTAAAACACAGTAACGATTTCAGTATTAGTGCTGCTATATTAATAATTACTATCAAGGATGCCTGTGCTCCACGTCTTATATCTTAAAGACGTCTTAAAGCCACCACAGGCTCTTTGCATGTCAGCATACTGTTCTCTAAGGCGCAAGTCATTTATTAAATAAGGAAAAGATTCACGCAGCTTCTCCTACCACAGTAAATTCCATTTTTACTTTTGATATTTGGCGCCAGTTAATCAGGAAGTGACGATTTTATTCTCTTTGACTGAATTGGATGGGAACACTGCTTTATGCCTCATTCACACTAGCAGTGGCTTTGTAGATGCCTGTCGCTCTGGGTGGCGATCTGCTGCAAACGCAGGTCTGTGTAGGTATACTGTACAACACGAAGAATACAACCGGCCTCTGAGCGAGCTGAGAGAGAGTCACGTGAGCACTACTGCTCCTATTGGCTGTCGATCAAGAAAGTCGCTCTTCGTGTGAATGAAGTTGAAGGACTCTCAACTTCGCTAGACATGCCCACCTGGTCACCAACGGTCGCTATTGCTCGCAAAGACGGAGGTGGATGTTGAAATGAACGGTCGCTTGTCGCTTTGCCGATGCGAGTTGCTCGTAGTGTGAATGAGGCTTATTCGCACGTCTTATTCCAGTTTTGCACATAAATTTAATTTACATCTTCGGATGGAAACATAGCTAGTGAATGCAGTTTTCATGTTAATTCCATGTTTATTTGCAGACCGTGCAATGGGAAAATTAGGATTTAATGCATTGAAAAAACTAATAAATTAGTATCTTCTTCCTCTTTTTTATTTAGCTTTTGTAAAATAAGACACTATATTTAGTTTTTAAAAAGAAAACAATATTTATTTGTTATATGGTGGAGTAGAGAATGTGTTGGACTCCCACACCAAGCATTTGTTTTAATCTTGGTTTATCTGGCAAAGAAATGTATACTTTTATTGTGATCCTCTCCTCAAGTATTCTCCTTTAAAATGTGGTTGTCTCAAGTATGTACGCTATTTCCACTCGACAAACTCACCTATGACATACATCAAAAGTCCTTTTTGGCATTACATTAATAATTTCTCCAGTTTTTCTATTCTATGGTGCATATTTAGCTCCTAGCCTGACTGTATTTTCCTGTTTACCTGTTTGTATATTTCCCATTATTTCCTACTGTATAGCTAAGACTGTATTTGTGTGCTGATGTATTAAAATTAAAATAAAAAATAAAAGTGTTGATCTTTCAGCTAAAGCATCAAAAAGCATCTTTAAGAACAAATGAAGACAACACGACTCACTGACCCTCACGACCACGTTTTCATTCACTCAAATGAAATGCCATTTCCTCTGAGTCATGCACTCGTAAAAATAAAGGTTCCTAAAGGAAGTCTTTGCAGTGATGTCATGGGGGAATTATTATAGGTTCCACAAAGAACCTTCTTAAAATAACGTTTATTTTCTTACTGAACATTGTAGTAATCCGTGAAATCTTTTGATGGGGAATGAAAAGATTCTCTGGATGTAAAAGTATCTTCATGGAACCACTGATGCCAATGTATTTCTTTATTTTATTTTATTTTAATTCATTTTATTTTTATTTTTTATTGTTTTATTTATTTTACTTATTTATTTTTGATTATTTTATTTAGTATATTGTATTTGATTTATTTTAAATTATTTTTTATTGTTTGATTTTTTTAATTTGTATTCATTTTATTTTTATTTTATAATCTTTTTATTGTTTTGTTTATTTATTTTTTATTATTTTATTTCATTTATACTTATTTTTTTGTTTTATTTATTATTTTATTTTATATTATTTTTTATCAATTTTTATATTATTTTATTTCATTTTATTTGTATTCATTTTATTTTAATTTTATTTTATTTATTTACTATTTTATTTATTTTTGATTATTTTATATTATTTTTATTTTATTTTACTTTATTTCATTTAATTTGTATTAACTTTGTTTTTATTTTATTATATTTTATTGTTTTATTTTATTTATTATTTCATTTACTTTTGATTATTTTATATTATTTTTGATTATTTTTATCTTATTTTAATTTTATAATTTTTTATTGTTTTATTTATTTTATTTATTATTTTCTTGCATTTATTTATTATTTCATTTACTTTTTTAATATATTTGATTATTTAGCATTTTTAATTTATAATTTTTTATTGTTTTATTTATTTATTATTTTATTTTATTTATTTTTGATTATTTTATATTATTTGTGATTTTTTAATATTATTTTTGTATTATTTTTATTCATATTTCATTATCTTTTATTGTTTTATTTATTTTATTTACTTATTTTGGATTATTTTATTTAAAAATATGGCTAATTAACTGAACATAGTTAGTTTGTGAACTTGTTTTTTATTTGTGAATTGATTGTATTTAATTTTACATTAAGAAGATAAAAGTTCCACCCAAAGCAGGGGTGTCCAAACTCGGTCCTGGAGGACCGATGTCCTGCTGAGTTTAGCTCCAACTTGCTTTCACACTCCTGTTTGGAAGTTTCTAGTATATCTAGTAAGAGCTTGATTAGCTGGTTCAGGTGTGTTTGATTAGGGTTGGAGCTAAACTCTCTAGGACACCGGCCCTCCAGGACCGAGTTTGGACACCCCTGACCTAAAGTGTATTTTTAATATATATATATATAATAATAAATATTATATTAATCTACAGAGAAAAAATATCTATAGAGAAACAGAAGAGTGTTTGAGTGTTTTGAGTTTCAATGCTAGCACCCCATACCTGGAATTGCTTAGGGCCCCCAAATCACTAAGTCCGCCCCTCTCTGCACCCAAAACCTAAACCCAACTTCTACCTTACTAACTATTAATAAACAGCTAATTAGTAGTTAATTCGCTATTATATACACTATTATATAAGCTAATAGTGTTAGTCAATGGTTTGTAAATAACGTGCATTGTGACCTAAACTTAAGTGTTGGCGTGGATATTCTCATCCAGCTGTTTGAAGGAGCTTTATTTTGAATGTGTTGATGTGCGCAAAGGCTTGGTGTGTTTTCTGTAATTCACAGCTGTAATGTCAGGTCTGCGATGTCGTGACTCAGTTATTTTCGCAACCCCTTCCACCCCTGTCTCAATCGTTTTGACGGGAAGCGGGGCGTGTTTTTATTTGCCTTTTTTGGCTTTATAAAGAGCCGAGCTGGATGAGCCAGTTGGGCAGATGTATGTGTGTTGACGGACTCTGAGTTTGTGTCTAATTATCACAGTCGGCCTTTAGAGAGTCACAAACACTGTCCCATTGTTCCTCACGATCTCTGGAGATTTACGTGCGAATTTTGTCAAATAAGTGCGCACTTTTTTTAATGTTTTTTAGTTGCTTTTGTTTATATTACTGTTCATGGCAGCTGCTTGCTTACCTGTGACTAACATTTTAAGTTGGTAACATTTATTAGCTGCGTTTGCTGAGTAAAGTTTCATAATTATTGCTCATACATGGGGTTGTGGAGTTGAACAGGTAACTTTAGTGCGTAATTCTGTGCTGCTGAAAGATATGAATTATTGAGATAGGGGTACTGTATGTCTTTAAACTTTTTTAGATTGACAGATATTAAAGTCTGTGTGAAGTCAAAATTTCAACCCAGGCTCATTCTGAAACGTACCCCTATATACATTTCTGGAGATCGCCAAATATGTCTCAGGAGTTACGTTATATAGCAGTTTTTGTTTTTGCGAATTCACCAGAGGGCGCTCTGTACACTTTTTGAGATCTCAAACTTCTCTTGCAAGTGCCCTTTGCGTCTGCTTTTCTCATGTAAATCCACCAGAGGTAGCTGTCAACTGACTGAACGACAGACCAACTGAACCCTCCACCCACCTCCCTTCCCTAAACCCAACCGATAGTGTTTTAAAAAGCAATCCAGAAAAAGATAAGCCCCTAAGTTTTACCATGTTTTCACCCTGTTATTTACTTGTTTTTTTTTTTATTTTTTGGGTTTTGTTTTGGTCTTACATGCTTTCTGGAAAAAGCCCTGTAGCGTTTGTTTTAAAGACGAAATGGAGCCATACGTACTTCTGGCTACATAATTCGTGATCTCCGGAAATGTATATAGGACTACGTTTTCAGAATAAGCCTTGTTGCAAAATTTGCAATGTTTACTTTGCTAGTGCACATTTTTATTCTTTAGGTGAAAAATTATTATCTGCAAGTTAATTCGACAAAACAATGGGCAGAAATGGGTAAAAAAAATGGGCAAAAAAATGTTTGTTTTGGTAATCTATTGTGATATTGAGTGCTTTTTTTTTAATGTTTTTGAAATAAAACTGTGTGTGTATTCGAAAGTTGACACAAGAGAATTTAGTTTGCTACTCATATGATGTGCCTTTATATCGGTGGCTCAGAAAACTATATTAGGATCAACAAGACTTAAAAACACCAGCAGATGTTTTGTTTGTTGTCGCTGGAGTATCTGAGACTCATGCTGTAAATGCTCTGCCCTCCTTAAGAAAAAGGGCAGGGAGCTGCAGCTCACTTACATTTAAATGTACAAACAAAAACAGTGTTTTGCTTTTAGCCAAAACCCCTAACCCCAACCTACAAGTCTACTTATAATCTAATGAGAATTAGTTGGCATGTGGATGCAATGTAACTTAAATTTAACAAACGGACCATCAAAATAAAGTGTGACCAAAGAGGCTTTTGTACCATTGTATCATAAATGTCTATTGAGGTATTTTGAGCTGAATCTTCGCAATCATATGCTGAGGACCCCTGACTTAAAGGGGAGCTATTAAACAAAAAAATCACTTTTATAAAGGATTTAAACACAGTTGTGTGGCAAGTGTGTGTGACTATAGCAAGCCTCTAATGGTAAGAATTAATTAATTATGTTTTTTTTAATCACACTTGATAAAAACAGTCTGCAGAAACACTTTGATTGGCATTCTCCCTTTGTACATGTCATCAGAGAGAAAGCCCCGCCCATTAGTGACGATCTCTCCCTCATTAGCATATTAAATTTGTCTTGTTTTTGAATCTGCCACTATGCTGACACACAGGCATGTATAGCTCCGCCCTCTTCTGAAAAGAGCACAATCTCATTTGAATTTAAAGCGACGGTCACCAAAATGGCCCAATTAGGATAAAAACCTCAAAGGGTCAGTTTCAATGAGTTATAAAACATTATCTGTGAGGTATTTTGAGCTGAAACTTCACAAACACAATCTAGGGACATCAGAGACTTATTTTAGCATCTTATAAAAAATTACATAATAGGTCCCTTTAAATAACATCTTGCAATAATGCATACTAGTGTATGAACACTTTTAAAAAAATAATGAAACAGACTTACATTGTGAGATCAACTGAACGTTATATTGGCAGAAATTCTGATTAGCTATTTCAGTGTAATTGGTGTAATAGACTTTGATTGATCCGGTGATGCTAAATTACAAATTTGGCTTGAAAAAACAAATAAATAATCAATGAATGTAGAAAACAATTATTTTGAAGTATTTTAGTATAGTTTTAAACATTTTCTAAGATCATACAAATATTATATTTAAAAATAAAGCCCACCTTCTTGTACAGGAACCAATCATCGATCGATATATCGCTAATAAAACCCGCCTTCTAGTACAGGAGCCAATCATCGATCCTTATAGACTGACGATACTCCGGGTGAGGGGCTCAAACCAGACGTGAGTTTCTGCAGATTTTGTGTGATTTGAATGTTTAGAAATGAAACTAAAGGGACAGTTGTTGTTTAATTTTATTGGTGATTCCTAATATTAAATGTAATCGTAGGCTTGGCAAGCAGTTTCGGAGAATTTGATGTTTCCCCATTCAAACAGAATGCCCGAGCATACTGCCCGAGGGGCGTTTCAAAATGACCTGAAACGCCTGAAATTACTTGCCTTAAAGGGACTTTGAAAAACAGTATGTGAGAAGTACCCGAATGACCTACTACTTCTGGCAAGATTCTGAAGTGCGCATCTGATGCACACTATGCTATCACATGATGCACCGCGACAGAATTCATGAATGGGAGTGAAGCGACGCAACTGACGCTGGTAGGTCACGTGATAATGACAAAATGGCGGATGCACATCCGAGTTCCATTTACACTACTCACGTCCGTACATTCAATTTCAAATACAGTACCTACTAAATAGTAGAAAATTTAAGACACAGCCAATGTACAGTGAAAATCTAGTATATATTGTGTATAGAGCTGCCATGAAGAACTGATAAACTGGTGACGGTGACAGAAGTCTCACATCAGTCATGCATTACAGCGAAAGCAGAAAGTGCTAACAAGAACACAACAATCACACTTTTCTAGTCACTTTAAATCTGGCGAAACGTGTTTGTTTATGCTGGTTGTTGTTAGCTTTCTTAGTGCAGAGGGAAGGGATTAAAGGTATGGCAACTTTTTATTCCAGTGATGACGACATTTGTGGGGCATTGTGGTGATTATGATGGTGATTATGAATTATATGTAATAATCTTCTGTTATGCATCATCTGTGATTCCTACAGCTTAAGGATGATGTGGTAGGTTTACTAATAGTTGAACTGTACAGCCTTTCTGGGTGGTTGCTTTAATTTAAAAAAAGTTTGGAGGAAAAATATAGTCAATTTTGATTTTTGAAAACATTGAATTTAAAATGTTTTAATTAAAATAATAATAATTTGCTTTGCTTAGGAATTGAAAAAACTATTATTATTATTATTATTATTATTGAAAAATGTATATTTATTTGGTAATTTATTCGATGAGAGCAATAAGAATTTATAAATTAATGAATATTTCTAAATAATATTATATTACATTCTTAGTAATAATAATAATACTAATGATGTAAAAATAAAAATGTTTAATAAATGTTTTGATCAATTAATTGCAAAAATACATATTAATATTAAATAAATACTTAATATTTCATGGTAAAAGTACCGAAACGCACTAATATTTGTGGTTGTTTTCACTTTTATTAATCTTTTTCATTTTGAAATGCTAAATTACCAAGTTTATTTGGGCGGAAACTACTAGTTTACTGTTAATTTAGTATGCCACATATATTTAGTACATACCCCATCTTAATAATTAATATTTTTTTATCTTCTCAATTCTAGATATGGCATCTTTCTTAACAAGTATTTTTTTCTGCTTAGTTTATTATTCGTGAGGTTGTACATTGATTGCTTTGAATAAAATATATTTTATCACTGTCGTCGATCCCAGTTGTAAAAGCAACAAATAATAGCTTGACTTCTAGTTGATCATTTTGAAAAGTGGCAGAAGGTAGATTTGTCCGACAAATCATCTGCTGAACTGCAATCCAATCATCACAAATACTGCAGAAGACCTATTAGAACCCACACGGACCCAAGATTCTCACAGAAATCAGTCAAGTTTGGTAAAGGAAAAATCACGGTTTGAGGTTACATTCAGTATGGGGGCCTGCGAGAGATCTGCAGAGTGGATGGCAACATCAACAGCTTGAGGTATCAAGATATTTGTGCTGCCCATTACATTACAAACCACAGCAGATGGCAAATTTTTCAGCAGGACAGCGCTCCTTCTCATACTTCAGCCTCCACATCAAAGTTCCTGAAAGCAAAGAAGGTCAAGGTGCTCCAGGATTGGCCAGCCCAGTCACCACATATGAACATTATTGAGCATGTCTGGGGTAAGATGAAGGAGGAGGCATTGAAGATAAATCCAAAGAATCTTGATGAACTCTAGGAGTCCTGCAAGAACGCTCTCTTTGCCCTTCCAGATGACTTTATTAATAAGTTATTTGAGTCATTGCAGAGATGTATGGATGCAGTCCTCCAAGCTCATGGGAGTCAGACACAATATTCATTCTTTTCCCACTGCACTATGACTTTATATTCTATACTGGACATTATTTCTGTTAAGTGACAAGACTTTTGTTTAAGCAAAGTCAGACCTTACTGTCCTAATGAAATAATTAAAAATCAAGGCATGATCATATTTTATTTTGGTAAAATAAGTGTAATCTAGAGGCCTTTGCCTTTCATATAAGCCACTTCTGATACCAAATGATCAACTAGAAGTCAAGTTATTATTTGTTGTTCCTAAAACTTGGATAGGCGACAAGACTTTTGTCAGGTAGTCTACATTTTCAATGATAAATTATCTAAAATATCTTCTTCATCTTCATTTTTCTGATGTGTTGGTGACCCCTGTTTGCCTTTCTTTATGTTTGAATTTCTCAACTCTGGCCTCCTGGAGAGCCAGACAGTGGCATTTTCAGCAAGTCGATTTCCTCCCTCCTCTTCGTGAACTGTTTATGTTGTGTCTTGCATGGGGTTTTTCCAGTCTAGAAGGGCTATTTTGGTCAGATAAACAGTGTGGTGTGGGTGGGATCGCTGAAGAGTAGGACATGAACGAACACGGGTGAGACATTACAGAGAGCGCAAAAATAGACAGGTTTCCATTCCACCTCAAGGTGCCCTCAGGGCGGAAATTACCGGAGAGATTCTCCAAGGACACGGCCAGATGAAACAATACAGCAGAGAATAGGAGGATAAGAGAAGCTCAGACAGCTTAATAACAACTCAGACTGTTTTTTGACATGCAACTCTATTTTTAAGGATTGATTTTTATCTATCTAATAGTGTGGTTCATATTTAGGCGTATATTATGAGAAGCTACTGACTTGTTTTAAAACACTTGAGATTGATATGCTGTTAACAATTTTGGTAAATTAGACAGTATTTAACTGCAATATGAACTGTATAGGACTGTTATGCAGTTTGTTACTATATTTTAAAGTTGCATCGTGAAAAGTACTGTATATTTTACAGTAAAGATAAAAAATACATTTGCAGCAAGTGAAAGTCCAAACACAATTAATAGCTTAGTCAGGCAGGCAATGGTCAAACAGGAACAAAGGTATACATGAGGGTAACCCAAAATCATAGTGGTGGTCACAGGCGAAAGGTCGGTGCAGGAGACAAACAGCATAAACAACAACAAAAACAGGGATCAAAAACCACGGAAAAACAAGGCAAAGTAAACGCGTAGAAATGTTACAGGAAACAAGACTCAGCAACGTGTGTGTGTGTGTGTGTGTGTGTGTGTGTGTGTGTGTGTGTGTGTGTGTGTGTGTGTGTGTGTGTGTGTGTGTGTGTGTGTGTGTGTGTGTGTGTGTGTGTGTGTGTGTGTGTGTGTGTTTGAGAGGTGAATAAATAGTCCACATAATCAGTTCATGATGAGTTTCCAGCTGTGTGTGTGTGTAAAATCAGGGGGGATCCAGAACTGGTGTGTGTGTGAGGTGCCTGATGGGAGTTGTAAATCATTTAGTGGCAGAATTGTAGTCCGAGTGATAATGCATGCTTTCCAGCAATCTGCAAAGCCTACATAGCAAAATTTCTCTGGCCCAGCTCTGGCCCACACAATCAGCTTTTGCTTGGCCCACATACTGCAGTGAATTACAATGCATGACTGGACCAAGTCTGGCTTCCAGACAATGGCCAAACACGGACCATATCTGGGCCAAGACTCAGCCAAGTTAATAACCCATAACTGGGCCTGAACTGGGCCAGATATGTTGGTGTGTCCCAACTGCAATGAAATTGATAAACCCATGACACATTGTGCTTTGGGTGCATGATGGGTGTGGTTTTTCTCAAAGAGACCTGATTGGTAGAATTGTTTTTCTCTACTCAAAAATGATTTAAGTGAAGTTTCACAAACTAATTTCGAGAGAAGCACGTGATATGTTTAAGCACGTCTAGCTTCTCATCTGTAATCGGTAATAGTCCAACCAGAGTGATGCAAGCTTACTATAAATGGATCATTTTCTCCCTACTGCTCTATCTTCGTTTTGGAAGAATCCCCCCTTCCACCCCATCTCCTCCTTTTCCTCCCTTTACTAAGGGGAGCTCTCGAGACCTACCTGATCTCGGATCCCCTGATATGCTTATTGACCGGGCGGGAGCTTTGGGCTCAAGTATCTCCGAGCTCAGGGTTCTCTCCCGGGACATCATGCCAAACCTGCTTAAAAGCATATCTAAGTGGGAACTCTTGAAATGTATTTTAAATGTGGGTCAAGAAAGGCCAAACTCAGTTTTAAACAACTGAAGCAAATACTACTTTTGACATCTGGCCCATGTCTGCCACACCCAGGTTATGTTTGGCCCACATGCTGTATGCCAGTGCTGGATGAATGACTGCTGTGCCACCTTCATGCCAAATCTGGGCTAGAATTATTTGCTACCTGGGTAGATCGCTGGTGATTATGACACATCAAAGTAAAACAGCTAAATGCAAAAATATTTGGACCTTTACTTTGTCCATTAGGAGTTCTTCAGATGGCTGTGGTTTGCTATTGGTGGAACTGATGTGATTGACAGGTTGACCCCGTACTCATGTCAGTAATCAGAGAAGAGAAATCATTTAAAAGGCAGTGGAAGTTATTTTGATTAAAGAAACACTCCCCCCTTTTTTGGGAAATAGGCTAATTTTATAAGTCACCTAGAGTTAAACAGTAGAGTTTTACCATTTTTGAAAGACAAGAGCACTTTTAGCTTAGCTTAGCATGGATTATTGAATCAGATTAGACCATTAGCATCTCACTCAAAAATGACCAAAGACAAGTTAATGCTATACTTAATGCTAGAATCTTCTGTAGTTACACCGTGTACTAAGATCGTACTACAAAAATAAAAAGTTGCTATTTTTTAGGTTGATATGGCTAGGAGATTACTCAAGATGCTAATGGTCTAATTTGATTCAATGATCTATGCTAAGCTAAGCTAAAAGTTCTCCTGCCAGACCCAGAGATTGGCTTTATGGATTAAAAAAATGACTAAACTCAACTGTTCAACTGTAGGGGACTTTTAAAAATTAGCCTATTTACAAAAAAAAGTGGAGTATTTTATCAAAGATTATGAGTTCACTTAAATTTTAAAATGATTTACACTAAAATTTGACTTTGAGGATCTAGCGCAGTCTCCAAGCATGCTTTGAAACCCAATCTGATGCACTGAAGCATTCGAAAAAATTCCTGCTTGCTTTAAATCCCCCTCGATCTTTCCAGAAGTCATCAGATGTACCGTTCTCCTTCCCAAAATCCCCAGCCGAGTGTCCTGAGTAAACACACATGTTGTTTTCTGCTTTTACTCCCGAAACGCCTCTATCTTGGCAGGCCTCCCAAAACGGTTTGATTGGAAACAATTTACACCTCAGGATGTGATCAGACTTTTTTTTTTCTCCTCCACACATTTTTTTCCAGCACCGACACATTCCTGAGTCACTCATGGCACACATGGCTTTATTTCCCCCCCCCAAAATCTTCAGGCTGCTGTTCTGGGCTTGATGAAGAGAGTCACCGTCCAGATCTCCTCCTGATTAAAGGCTCTACAGCTGCTCATGAGTCACTCAATACAAAACATATCTGAGAGTCTCTTCATACAGAGCTGAATGCATTAGTTAAGACATGTTTACACAAAAACACACACACCGCTCTTCTTTCAGATCATGAGGAGATACAGCTGAAGGAGATGCGGATTTCATTTACTGCTTGAGCTTATGTAAAAATATAGTCTATTCATTCATTTATTCAGGGCTTAGTCCCTTATTTAAAGGGATGTCGCCACAGCGGAATGAACCGCCAACTATTCCGACATACTGTATGTTTTATGCAGCTTATGCCTTTCTATCCACAACCCAGTACTGGGAAACACCCATAAACTCTCTCATTCACACACACACTTAAACACCTACAGCCAATTTTGTTTACCCATTATATATTTATAGTCTATACAGTATATTTTCTTTGATCGGAAGAACTTTTTTCCCTATTAAGAACTTTTGTGGAATGAAAAGGTTCTGTGGATTCTATAAAGGTTCTACAGTAGCCGTTTATGCCAATGAAGAACCTTTTATTTTTAAGAGTGTATATGTGGTTTTGGATGACAAAGCCAAGTTGTAGAGGTATATTTGTGGTATATAATATGGCCACTATGGCCAAAAATATAATATTTTATGGTTTCAAATTATTGATTTTTTTTATGGCAAAAATCATTCAAATGTTACGTAAAGACTATGTTCCATGAAAATATTTAGTTAATTGCCTACCCTAAATATAGCAAAACTCTGATCAGTGGTACTAATCGGTATATAATAAAAATTAAAAAGGCATAAAATAAAACAAAAAAAGCATAAAATAAAATATGAAAGGCTTAAAATAAAAGGCTTAAAATAAAAATGGCATAAAATAAAATAAAATGGCATAAAATAAAAAGGCATAAAATAAAATGGCATAAAATAAAATGGCATAAAATAATAAGGCATAAAATAAAAAGGCTTAAAATAAAAATGGCTTAATATAAAAAATAAAAAGCCTACAGTAAAAAGGCTTAAAATAAAAATGGCTTAAAATAAAATATGAAAGGCCTAAAATAAAAAGGCTTAAAATAAAAAAGACATTCAATAAAATAAAATGGCATAAAATAGAAAGGCATAAAATAAAAAAGGCATAAAATAAAAAAGTCTTAAAATAAAAAAAGGCTTAAAATAAAAAAGGCTTAAAATAAAAAAAGGCATAAAATAAATAAGGCTTAAAATAAAAAATGCTTTAAAAAAAAAGCTTAAAATAATAAAGGCTTAAAATAAAAAAGGCTTAAAATAATAAAGGCTTAAAAAAAAAGTCTTAAGATAAAAAAGGCTTAAAATAAAAATGGCTTAATATAAGAAATGAAAGGCCTAAAGTAAAAAGGCTTAAAATAAAAATGGCTTAAAATAAAATATGAAAGGCCTAAAATAAAAAGGCTTAAAATAAAAAAGGCATTAAATAAATAAAAAGGCATAAAATAAAATGGCATAAAATAGAAAGGCATAAAATAAAAAAAGTTTAAAATAAAAATGGCATAAAATAAAAAGGCATAAAATAAAAAGGCTTAAAATAAAAAAGGCTTAAAATAGAAAAGGCTTAAAATAGAAAAGACTTAAAATAAAAAAGACTTAAAATAAAAAAGGCATAAAATAAAAAAAGTTTAAAATAAAAAAGGCATAAAATAAAAAGGCATAAAATAAAAAAGGCTTAAAATAAAAAAGACTTAAAATAAAAAAGGCTTAAAATAAAAAAAACTTAAAATAAAAAGGCTTAAAATAAAAAAAGGCATAAAATAAAAAGGCATAAAATAAAAAAGGCTTAAAATAAAAAAGACTTAAAATAAAAAGGCTTAAAATAAAAAATGGCATAAAATAAAAAGGCATAAAATAAAAAAGGCTTAAAATAAAAAAGACTTAAAATAAAAAAGGCTTAAAATAAAAAAGACTTAAAATAAAAAAGGCTTAAATAAAAAAGGCTTAAAATAAAAAAGGCATAAAATAAAAAAGACTTAAAATAAAAAAGGCTTAAAATAAAAAAGGCATAAAATAAAAAAGGCATAAAATAAAAAAGGCTTAAAATAGAAAAGGCTTAAAATAAAAAAGACTTAAAATAAAAAAGGCTTAAAATAAAAAAGGCATAAAATAAAAAAGGCTTAAAATAAAAAAGGCTTAAAATAAAAAAGGCATAAAATAAAAAAAGGCATAAAATAAAAAAGGCTTAAAATAGAAAAGGCTTTTAAAAAGGCTTAAAATAATAAAGGCTTAAAATAAAAAAGGCATAAAATGAAAATGGCATAAAATAAAATAAAATAAAAAATAATATAAAATAAAATAAAATAAGGGTATCAGTATATATATATATATATATATATATATATATATATATATATATATATATATATATATATATATATATATATATATATATATATATATATATATATATATATATATATATATATATATATATATATATATATATTTGTGGTAATGGCCAAAAATACAATATTGTATGGTCCAAATGATTGATTTTTCTTTCATGGCAAAAATCATTACAATACAATGTAAAAATGGATGTTCCATGAAAGTATTTCCAAATCACCTACCTTAAATATAGCAAAACTGAATTAATGATCAGTGGTACTAATATAGGCATATAAAAAAAATTAAAAAGACATAAAATAAAACAAAAAAGCACAACATAAAATTTAAAAGGATGAAAATAAAAAGGCATAAAATAAAATAAAACGTAATTAATAAAATAAAATAAAATAAATTAAAATAACTTAAAATAAAAAATCTTTTTAAAGAAATTGTGGTCCAGGGTCAAATGCAATATCAAATAGTGTGGTTAATACATAAAAATCAAATATAGTAAGTAGCAGATAAATCACATTTCACACTATAAAGATATCTTTGGTCTAAAGTTTCAATCTAAAAATGTCATATTCACCAGTAAAAAATATTATTTTAATTAACTGCTGAATAAACATCAGCACTGAACAAAATATTATAACATTGTATATTAAATATATAAAAATGTAATAGTAATATTTACCCTTTTTAAAATTGGATAATATGTCGATATTACTGAATATCAACTCAATAGAAGAATAAAAAGAGAGAGACTTTAAGTGTTAATATTAAAAATACAAACACTAAATATGTTGATGAACAAAAGCGTAAAGAAGAAGGCAATGTTATTGTATAATAGATATTAATTAGGTACTAAAATGCTGGGTTGTTGTAACCCATTGTTGGGTCAAGAGTTGTGTTCATTCATTCATTTTCTTTTTGGCTTAGTCCCATTATTAATATGAGGGTCGCCACAGCAGAATGAACCTCCAACTTATCCAGCATATGTTTTACGTAGCTAATGCCCTTCCAGTAGCAACCCATCACTGGGAAACACCCACACACTGTCATTCACACACATACACTGCGGACAATTTAGCTTACCCAATTCACCTATAGCGCATGTCTTTGGACTGTGGGGGAAACCAGAGCACCCAGAGGAAACCCACGCAAACACATGGAGAACATGCAAACTCCACACAGAAATGCCAACTGACCCAGCCGAGGCTCGAACCAACAACATTCTTGCTGTAAAGCAACAGCACTAAACACAGCACCACCGCACCACCCTAAGAGTTGTTAGGGTTGTCCATATTTAACCCAATGTTACAACAACTCAGCATTTTTTAGAGTGCATCAGAATTTAATAAGCATCACAACAACGACTAAATATTTTCATTTCTGCTTTAAAAAAAGACAATCTGACACCTCAAGTGTGTGACATTCACGGAGCGAATGCCACTTACTCTGTCGGTTTCTCACAGTGTTGTGCACATTAACACACACACACACACACACAGACAGACTCTAAGGTCCTGCTGTGGGGAAGGCCAGTGACTCAAAGCGACTCACAGACGTCCGCAGACTGAAACAGGAGAGCACTTCTTTTATATGCTCAAATATTCAGACAGCCTTTGAACTGATGACAGAAGCACCGACAGACCAAACACAAACACACACTTAAAAAATAATAAAAAAATGCACTAATTCTCAGACTCCGCTGGGATTCCCCAAGGCTGAGCAGGCCAAATCCCTGCAGCCGTCCTGAGAAAACAAGCCTGAGTTTCACAGATGATTTCACCGCTACAGAAGGGGAAAGTTGGAGTCAAGCTCATCCCCCCGCCCACGGACTCACCTGGGGGGCTGCAGGGAGTTTGTTCGGGGAGGTTTGTGGTCTGGGACTTCACTAGACACACTTCACTGGCCATGCAGAGAGCTGATCATCATCTCACAGTATTCACATGATCATGCTGGAGCCAAAAACACAGTGTTTTCTAGTCACTTCTGTAATTGAGGCCATGTTCTCCATGAGAATGAGCTCATCGCTTGGGTCTGATTTCACTTTTGATGAAGGCCTCATAAAGTTTGGTTTCCAGTGGCAATAATGGGAAACAAACAGTGCCAAAGGAAACGCTTACAGCAAGCAGCATCTTGCTCACTTCTTGTGGTTTACTCTTAAAAACATACTGGGTTGTTGTTTAAAATAAAACACCCATATCTGATCCAAAATTGGGAATTTAAATTGGATAAAAAACATTTTTAGTGTTGTGAAGTGCCTCAAGTTTTTGTTTCTTGGGGTAAAATTGTAAGATCATAAGCATTTTTAGCACCCACAAAGGATCAAACTAAATAAAATAAAATAATTGGAAACGTCACTTCAGATTATACACCTGTCAAAACAGAAACTAAACTAAAAGCTAAAAATAAATAAATAAATAAATAAATAAATAAACAATTTTGAAAAATTACAATTAATTAAATTAACAAAAAAAACTTTAAATGAAATGAACCAAAAACAAAAATAAAATAAAAACTAATAATTAAATTAACAAATCATAATAAAATTATTAAATAAAAATTTTATCAAAACAAAAAATACAAATTTAATTTTAAAAAACTATAAAAAAATTGACCAAAATAAAGAATTAAAATTAAATTTAGAAAATCATCAAAAAAAAAAACAATTTTATTAAAAGATTAATCAAAGCAAAAAAATTTAATTAAATAAAAAATTAATCAAAACTAAAAATATTTAAATAAAAAAAAATTCAAAATAAAAAATACAAATGTAACTAAATTAAAAATTTATCAAAATAATTTTTTTTTTATTAAATTAAAAATTCATAAAAACAAAAAAATGTATTTAATTAAAAATTCATCAAAATAAAAAATTTAAATGTAATTAAGTTAAAAATTCATCAAAACAAACAAAAAATGTAATTAAATAAAAAATTTAAAAATACATTTTTTAAATACATTTAAATAAAAAATGTATCAAAATAAAATGTAATTAAAATTATTAAAAACAAAAAAAATATTCAATTAAAAATTCATCAAAACAAAAAAAATACAATTTTTACTAAATTAAAAATTCATCAAAATATATTTTTTTTTACATTAAATTAAATTGCAAATTTATCAAAAAAATCATTAAAAATGTATTCAAAACAAAAAACTAACTAAAAATTGATCAACAAAAAAATAAAATATATTTTAAAAAAGGTTAATTTATTGGGCAATATCTGACAAATAAAATAAACATAAAATAAAACACACTATACCAAATGCAAAACAAACACTAAACAATCCTATAAAAATACTGAGTTTTTGGGTCAAATATGAGCAAACCCAACTGTTTGGGTAAAAAAAAAAAAAAAAAAGTGTCATTTAAACTATAGGTTTGTCCAAATGTGACACAACATTGGTTTAAAACAAAGGTCTCAAACTGGATTCCTGGAGGGCCGCAGCTCTGCACAGTTTTGCTCCAACCCTAATCAAACACAGCTAATCCAACTAATCAAGGAAGACTACTAGAGACTATTAAGCAGGTGTGAGTTTAAGGTGGTTGGAGCTAAACTATGCAGAGTTGTGGGCCCCCTAGGAATTGAGTTTGAGACCATTGGTTTAAAACAAACCCAGCAATTTTTAGAGTGAGAGCAAAAAAAAGGATACAAAACAGAATGAAATGCAAAAATCTGGCAAACTTTCCCAGCTAAATAAACTCATTAGTTCCACTCAGATCATTTTCTGACTAATTATCAGGAAAAGCTTCACAGTTATTGCACTATTTTTTGCATGTGCGTTTGGGCATAATCGGCTTATGGCAGGCAGTTTTGCTTCAGAAAGGCTGCTGCATCCAGCCTCCGCATCAGAGTCTGAGAGCAAAATAAATGAACGCACAAACTAAAGGAGGAATAAATTGATTTGCCCCATCAATCAAACGGAGTATGTGAAGGAAGAGGAAGCGTCGTGTTGCCAAGGCTCTACAGCTGGTGTTCGGGAGCGAATGCGTCACAGAGCCTATGATTGCATACACAGCCTCTTCTACACACACACACACACACACATACACACACACACACTTCTGATCTGGCACAAGTGAACACAGGGATTTATTTGCGCATTTCATATAGTGACGGCAGAGAATCTTATGCCCGCTTATATTATTTCTGAGGCCCTCCTTAATTTAGTTTTTGATTACATCACAGTTCCTGCGATCATTTTCACAGGCCGGTTACCACAGCAACATGGAGACGGGCTGTGTTCGAATTAGAAAACGAGCACACTTGATACTGAACATACCGAAGTTTTGTCTTTGAAGATATGAAATGAAAATGGACTGTCATTTTCTAAAGCATCTTGACATATTTTGAACTGAAACATGAAGAGAGGGTGGGGCATATATGGGCTCCTCCCCTCCAAAAACAGCCAATAGCATTTGTTTTTTTATCACAGCTCTGTCAGTGAGAGCAGTTGAGCTCATCAAATAAAAAGCAAGTGAATGCACTCCTCAAACTCCAACCCTGTTTTACTCATTTCAGAAAGTTCAGTACATTCAAATGCACAACACACACTCATTTATTCATTTTCCTTAGGTTTAGTCCCTTATTTTTCAGGGGTTGCCACAGCGGAATGAACCGCCAACTATTACAGCATACGTTTTAGGCACAACTCAGTACTGGGAAACACCCATACAGTTTCACATTCACACACATACACTGCGGCCAATTTAGTTTATTCCATTAATGCAAACTCCACACAAAAATGCCAACTGGAAGAACTAGGCCCAGCCGAGACTTAAACCAGCGACCTTCTTGCGGTGAGCTGGCAGTGATAACCACTGAGCCACCGTGCCGCCCCTTATATTTTACAGTTTAAATAATATCAATGTACATACTATAAATGATGTTTCAACTGTTTCAATTTTAATCCTATTTATTGTAATATATACAAGTGATATATACAGACACAGACACAAAATTAACTATTGAAAAAAAAGACCACTTGAAAATGTAAAGTTTCTCTAGATAAATGATTTATAGATTTTAATTTAAATAAAAGGTTTAGTTTTACACAGTAAACTAAAGACCACATTTGAAAAATTGTATATAATTATTGTGACCATTCAGAGCTTTCTAAATTTTGCATAAAATAACAATGTTGATTTTCAATATTAGGGGTGCAATGGTTCAATTTACTTATGGTTCGGTATGTATCACAGTCAGTCATGGTCGGTCCGGTATAGTACTGTTTGTGCTATGCTTAGAAAAAAAATGCCTACAAAACAACAATAAACATATTTATTGGGTAACAAACACCTGACAATACAACAGGATTCACACATATGACTGTAGATTTGCATGTTCTTGCATTAATTAAATACGAGTAGGATAAGAATTTGAAAATTGTATGTTCAAATTAAATGTTTAAATTTCCCCTTTTTCTATTTCACATTTCGACTCAACAGTCTCAACTTATTATGCAGATAATAATTATGTCAACACATCTTAATAACTGAGCACTTTTAAAGCATTGATTACTTCTGTTTACATTATGCGTACAATACCAAGGCAACAACGCATCTTTATTTATGAATTCTATATGATTTTATGATTTCAGGAAACTTTTCTTAGCAGACAGCGGGTAAACAGAATGAATAGCGGGAGAGATCGGGTGCGGAAGAACACGCAGAAGGAGCGGTATGTCCGCGTCCGTATGGGCACTTCTGGGTCTAGACACGGACCTCGATCCACCTGTTAGTGACCACTGATCTAGGATATCTTTGCAACAACAACAAAAAACGGCATTCGTTATGTTTTTGTGTCTGTCTGAATTTATATTGAGTGTCAATGACAGCAATGCACTGTGATTTGGCCTCACCTGACCATTTGACCTATATCTCCTTCACTTGCCATTCTGAAACAGACGAAAACTCCACACACGCACACACCAACTTGTGAGAAAACGTGATGTCAACAACAGATTGATAAACTAAGAGGTGATTGGACAGGTCTTTGCACGTGCAATATATGGGAAAGGTAATCGGAAGCATACAAAAGCGAAACTGCTTTGTTGCAGTGGTTTTTATTAACAAACCATTATTAATAATGCATATTCTGAACTGCGGATCACAGGGCGCACCGAACCGTGGAAGAACAACAGGACGATAGGTTTTTTTACCGAGAACTGTTGAATCCCTATTCATTGTACAGACAACACAATACAAATGTATAAACTTTACAAGAGTTATGAAGTCATTCAGTGGATTATAATTCTGATTATCAATTACAGCAGATGAAAACATCTGTTATTCTGACCAATCACCCTTTTAAGCATCACAGTACACACACATTTCATTAGCATTTTAAAAAGTGCACTTTACTTTACTTTACTTTTTACTTTACTGTACAATACTATACTTTACTTTACTATACTTTACTATACTATACTATACTTTACTATACTATACTATACTATACTATACTATACTTTACTTTACTTTACTTTACTTTACTATACTATACTTTACTATACTATACTATACTATATAGGGATGCACCGATACCATTTTTTTAAAACCGATCTGATCTCGATACTAAAATTCTGAGTATCGACCGATACCGATACCGATCCGATCCCGATATTGTGCTATTTTTTTTTATTATTTTTATTTATTTTTTTATTAACATAATACAGTTTCTATAGTTCTGGTGATAAACTTAAATAATATATCTTCTTTAGTAAAAATAACAGACCTATAGGCCTACTGTAGATGACAGATGGCACAATTTAACTAAATATGATGCTCGCTATAAACTATGGACTACATTATTTGAGCATTCATTATGACATTGATCTGATCTGATGTGGTCCAGCCTATGTTTCCTTTTTAATATTCAGATTTTTCTTTGAAATCTGTAATAGGCTACCACTATTGACCCTAATCATTGGTAAAACAATCGGCCTTTTAGCAAAGCCTGATATTTTCCTGCAGGTTTGAAGCAGACTAAACTAAACTGTCTGAGGCCAGTTTTACTTAATAAACATTCCCTCGCCTATAGCCGCGTGAGATGGAGAAACTGAAAGAATGTCTGTAAAATAATTTTTTGGTTATATTTGGTATAATTTGTTGGTTATTTTAATGTATTTTTGTTGGTCAGTTATCTACAAAATAAACAAGAATTTTTGAGGTGAAGTTCAAAACAAGGTCCGCTTATATGCTTCAGCGCACAATCTGACAAACTGCTCTGTTAAATAAAATGTTAATATATATAAAATTACAGCGAAATATTCACAGTTTCAGGGTGCTTTCACACCAGTGAATCGATTCAGTTGTTCCGAAACAGGGATTAAAATTGTTACATTGTTGCTCTTTGTTGTTGGCGCGGTTCGCTTTCACACTGCAAAGTTTCTAAACGGACCAAAATAGCTAAAACAAGTCACGTGTGAGTAAACTCTCCTCACATTGGTCAGAGTTTCATGGTTTATTTAGCAGAGTCCCGCTCAGCTGTCGGGGGTGGTTTGGTGGTGTTTGACAGCGTGCGCGCGACATGTCTGAAGAGCGAGGAGGGGAGGGGTGATGAGAAGGGTGCGCGACGTATTTTGAGGACCGGGAGGAAGACGCGCGATTTCCGGGTGATTATCACTCGTTTGCGGGCATCTGGGAGTCTCTGTGTATTTGCGGGATACTCCCGGAACTTCCGGGAGACTTGGGATGTCTGGAATGACTCATATAATCTACTCATAGTCATAATTCTCTCTTCATATAGCCATATGCCTATTACATATCCATAAAACACTGTGATATAACCGGGCTCAGATCGTATCGCTTTCTCACTACAATCGATCCGCTCCAGGGTTCGTTTCAATCGAGCCGAGACCACCTCATTCAGGCGGTCTCGGAGCGATTGCTTTGGCGCGATTCCGAGCGCGATTGCCCTGTTCACATATGCCAAACGAACCGCGCTAACTGGGCAAACGCGCCAAGTTCCGGAACAAAAGTCTAGGTGTGAAAGCACCCTCAGAGTAGCCTATATTAAGCTAAATAATTTTCTGTTAATGACAATTCAAATGCCCCCCGGGCCGTCATTTTCAATTTTAATAATTTAATCAACTAAACCACAATGAGCCAGGCTTTACAAACTTTTCGCGGCACAAACATAAGAAGGAACAAACATTTGCGAAAGGAACATAATAACATAAACTTAGCCTATTATAAGAATAATCTTACGGAGCGGCGCATGTTGTGTCTGCGCAGCCGGTGCCTGAATGAAGCGCTTGCATCACTGAGACACAGCGCGCAGCTCTCCAGAATACGCACACTTCTAAAACAGCAGCACAAAGGGGAGAAATCAGTGCGTTGAGGATCTGTCCAATGATTATTGAGCCTTTTCTAATTTAAAGTTTCAGGTAGGCCTACTTTGTGTGTGAAGCGCAGGTAATAGCCTAACCCTACTCCAGTGTTGTGAATGCGATCTGCTGATCTAACAGACACAGCGCGTGATTTAGAAACAGCAATGTTCTCTATGTTGCACGTCAAAATGAACCTATTTAATGCAAAACTAAATGCATTTCCACACTGATTATTTAAACTAACAGGAACAAATAGTGTTGGAGAAAGTTTTTCGTGCTGTCATGAACACGACACGCAGCTTGAATTGTGAATGAATGGAAAATGATTGTCAGGTGCAGCGGCGGGAAGCGCTGAAGTGAACATGAATTTAATCCTGTGAATTTTCATCTGTACTTCACATTACACTATAGAATGGCTTCAAAACATTTATGATATAGTAGGTCTGCTTGACAACTTTTTAGTGCCTTATAATAGGCTTCCTTCGTGGCTTTTGTTGGCTTATAAATTACACAGAATATAGCGCAAGATCGGATTTGGATCGGTACCAGCTGGCCGATACCCCATCCAGCAAGAATATGCGATATCGAACCGATATCCGATCCAAGTATCGGGATCGGTGCATCCCTAATACTATACTATACTTTATTGTCCCCAGTGAGAAAATTTGTCTTGGACCATTTACACACATTAAACACAACAGACAACACCACAAATCAACACAAGAATTAAGTAAAAGCACATTTGGGTCAGTTAGTTATTGCTTCCCTTTTCTCGGACGCCAATTTTAAGAGCCTTGTTTGAGCGCTGATTCAGGAAGTGTTTCTGAAGGAAAAAGTCTCTCTCTCTCTCTCACCACAGAGAAAAGGAAGTGAAACACAGTGGCATAAAGGAAACAGTTAGGAGCATTTCTGCACAGTCTACAGCGCATTTCTCTTCCACAAATGACACACACAAAAAACAAGATCAATCTGGAAACGTGATTTAATGAGACTGCAATCTAGATCAGAGAGATCAGTGACTTATAAGGCTTCATGATATCAAAAACAGACATTGCAATATTTAGTTTTTCTGCAATATGTATACAGTGCTCAGCATGAAAGAGTACACCCCTCACAAATCTCTCATTTAATTTAATATTTTCTGTAAGATACTTTACACTATTATATTTGTGCATATACAGCGGGAAAAATAAGTATTGAACACGTCACCATTTTTCTCAGAAAACATATTTTTAAAGGTGCTGCTAACTTAAAATTTTCCCTGGATGTTGGTAATAACCAAAGAAATCCATATAAGCAAGGAAAACAAATCTAATTAGTTTACAAATTAAGATATGCATAATGAAATGACGCAGGGAACAGTATTGAACACATGAAGAAAGGGAGATGTAGAAAGGCAGTGAAAGCCCAGGCAGCAGCTGAAATCTCTCAGTAGTTCTTTAGCAACCCTCTGCCCTTCACCAGTGTAAATGTATATTAGCTGCTTCAGTCCAACATCTACATTAGCAGGATGATGAAGATGAAACCAGGGTGAACGTTTCGGCAAGACAATGATCCAAAACACAGCTAAGGAAACTCTAAAATGCTTTCAGAGAAAGAAAATAAAGCTGTGGAATGGACCAGCCAATCACCTGACTTGAATACAATGTAAAATACAAATCAAAGCTCAGATTTGATAGAAGAGACCCACAGAACAATCAAGAGATTTACACTCTGTTGAGGTCTGTCCAAAAATTAGTAGCTCAAACTTATATGTTAGAGAAATATATTAAGTAATTTATTTTTCAAAAAAATCAAGAGAAACAAAAAATAAATAAAGTTTTGTTGAAATGTTGTAATTTGTAATTTTTTTTTGCAATATATCGCATAAATATAAACAAACTATCTTTCTATTTCTTAAGATGCTCAGTGACAAAAATATTATTTGAATAAATATATTCATTTAATAAATCTATTTTGTTCAAATGCACCCAAATATATTGCCTATATTCACTGAGAAATTTCTAAATGGGATTTACTCATTTACGCTGAGCATTGTATATATACAACCCTACACTGTAAAAAATGGCCGTAATTTCAACAGTAAAAAACTGTAAAAATGCTACAGTACAAATCCGTAACCTGGTTAACAGTATGTTTCCTTAATATATACGGCGAATAACCGTAAATTGACTTTCCCAGAATTCCCTGCATGGCACATCACTTTTTATGCTTTTTGTTGACATTACTATGGATCTTTTTAGTTGTTTCCCCATCAGTAATGTATATTAGTGAGTTATGTTACATCTAATGTTAATAAACGATGTTTATTTCATGACTTTAATTTTATGCGTGTTACCATACTGGTGTTTAGTAGCTGTGTGGATGACACTGAGCACCTTCTATACACTGATACACTTTTCTGATTGTGGGTAAAGTTGTTTGTGATGAGCATTAGTTCGTTGTGTATGAACTTTCTCATCACCACCTGCATATGGTTGTGTTATCATGTCTATCTTGCTAATTTAAAATACAGACATATTACCTCTATAAATGAATAAAATACGGTAGTTTACTGTAAAAATGAGAATTTTTTTTTCAGAATACTGGCAACCACAGCTGCTGGTTTTTTACCGTAAATTTTACGGATTTATTTTTTACAGTGTAGTGAGTTTCAATAAAGCACTTATATGGAGATCTAAGGAAATGGAGAATGGATTTGAGGCTGAAGTACCAATGCATGTGCACCAACATATATGAAGAGCATGTTTCTCTGAAAGCGGGACATCGAATGGCAGCAGAAATAAATCTAGAGGCAAATTCCCAGAATCCATGAATGGAAATAAAACGGAGAGCACAAGCATCATCATCATCATGATAAAAGGGAACAAGTGGACCCACTTCTTTACAGGACGTTGCCAATTATATGAGGATATGAATATTTCCATATAACCCCATTCATTTCATTAACAATTACTTTTCCTCCTATAAGTAGTATAATACAGTTAATATAGTAATATATAGCAGGGCTATTCAATTAGTTTGTCATAGGGGTCAGTTCATGAAAAGCATCCTAAATGAGGGGCCGGAGAGATATGACTTGCAACATAAGTGATGACGCAACAGCAATATAAGAGCCCATATGTTGTATTTTTGCTAGTTAAGACACCCACGTTGACTTTTTCTACATTCAAGTCTTAATATTGTATTTTGAAACTACATAACATCAGTGCATTGTACAATAGGCTTTTTTCTTTTTTTTTACAAACATATTTAAATGTTGTATTTCAAACTGTTGTATTAAACTACAACAGCCATCTTAACAATTGGCAAACATTTAGGCTGCCTCCTAAAGACAGAAATGGCACAACCAGCTCCTTTGCTTTTAATGCAAACTCTCCCTCAACATTTACACAGAAAGTGTAAGAAAATTTCCTCACCTCATCGGGGATTGTAAAATGATCAAGCGTATCGGCAAAGTTGGTTTTCAGTGGGTCTAGGAAACCCGTCATCACCGATGTGATATGATGACCTGATGTGCGCAAAGTAGGGAAGCTGCTGTCAGTCATCTCGCCTCACCCTTTTTACACTGTTTGGTCTCACCGTCTGAAAGGCCGGCCAGCTAGATCTCATGAGAAAACTTTACGTTCCGTCAGTTTAGTGGTTCAGTTTCATGAAAATGTACGATTTGAAAAAGGAGACAAGACACCCAACCCCGCCCCTAAACCCAACCATCATTGGGTGATGAGCAAATTGTACTACATTGTACAAATTAGATTGTACGAATTCAGTCGAATTGGCCACTAAATCAAGAAGTTACGAATTGCCGTGAGATTGCGTTGCTGGCGCCACTCGCTTATGTCACGTGACTCACGCTCTGCGCAGCCTTCGACTGCAGCTCGTGCTGTATTGAACAGATGCACGTCACTTCATAAATATGGCAACCGTTTTTCGACTGAACTAAATTTACGTTTGATGTTTTGGGCGCACTATTTGTAGGGCTGGAACAAATTGCCAATTGAATTGCCCTGATATATAGTATAGACGGAATAATATAGTTATACTATAACTAGTACAACCCCAATATCAAAATAGTTGACATATTGTTTGTAAAATCAATCAAATCACAAATCAGTGTTCTATTAATTCCTATTTTTCTCTTTCATTGAATTGACAAAATGACGAAAAGGAGATTTTACAGTGTTTTTACTGCCAAACTTGAATGTATTTTAAAAATAAAAACAGATTTTGATTACTATAACACACTACAAAAGAGTTGGGATAGAGGCAAAATAAAAGTGTAAAGGATATATAGAACAGAAATGAAACAATAAGCAGGTCAACTGGTGATTTGTGATGGGTTGTTTATTCAATTTTTTATTTGTATTTGTATTCTCAAACTAAGGACATCTTTCACCCACCACCATATAAGATACTGCGAAAATATTCAGGGAATCAAATATTGTCAGTTAGTGTCCTCAAATCCTAAACAATTAAACACAGTAATTAAAATGAAGATTTGATGGTGTTAAACATGCATCCGTCCCGATTTTTTTGGAGTGTGTTGTATAAGTCAAAATCTATTTTGTTTGCTTTTAAAGTACAATTTATGTGATCACTGAAAACTTTGGAAATCTTTTCTTTGCAACATCAACATGTTTCATCTATTTCCATATAAAACATTTTCCATATAACTTTTCTGGTGTGGTCAGTTTGCTCAGTAGCTCACACGGTAGCTCATGGTATTGAGTCCAGTGTAGCACAGTTATGGTCGCATGGTCTCTTCTCTTACGTTTGCCTTTGAAAACACTATTAGTTGGGTTTAAGGAAGGGTTTAGGTCAGTGGTTTGCTAGTGATCTTTACAAGCTCCACCTTCTGAAACGTAGTATCTTTCATGTATCTGAAACGTACAACAAAACGCACCCTAAGCAATGTATTTCAGATTCGTGAAAATGTACACAGCGCCCTCTAGTGAATTTGTCATCTGAAACAAGTTCCAGATTCACAGAAATTTAAGCTGAGGTACGTATATCTAATGAGCCTGGGTTGCTTATTTTTGCTTTTAACTGGTGTTTTTAACTATATCTAGCCCAATCTCATGAGGAAACATAACTATTTAATGCATTGTCAGAAAAGTGGCTAATTTGTAAGAATTCTTATGATTTAATTTGTATGAAAACGTATGATTATTCAAGGGAGATTATTGTTTTTATGCCCCAAAACCCCACTCCTAAACATACACCTTATTGGGGGATGAGCAAATCATACTTAAAATGCATGAATGAGATTGTACAAATTAATTCGAATTAGCTTGTACTAAATCTAAAATTTACGAATTGCTGTGAGATTGCGTTGATACATTCACACACACACTCATATACTATGGGCAATTTAGTTTATTCAATTCACCTATAGCGCCCCCAGAGGAAACCCACACCAACACGGGGAGAATTAGCTAAAAATGGCTAATACTAAATCTAAAAGTTACGAATTACAGTGAGATTGTGTTGATATCATTAAAGGAGCAAACAAAGTAAATGTGTGAAAAGTGTCGACAGTTCTGGAGAAGCTGTCTGATTCATGGATTGCTTCACTGATTGCTCGTCATCTATTGACGTCAATAACCATAATAATAAAAAAAACTCTTCACCTGTTGAAACATTGAGCCAAATGTGCAAAGTTCACACATCTGCTGTGCAGCTTTTGGGAATCTGGAAGCTGTGATCTTTTCAGAGAATTTAATGTACTGAAATCACTATTTTCTTCACTGATGATGATGATATGATAACATATTCATTAATATACCTGTAATACCTGCGTAAAGAGAAGGTTAATAGTCAACAGATGTACGTCGACATCCTTGAAAAACACTGACAAAGAGTTCTCAAAAGTCAACGACACTTTCATTATCTGATTAATTTTGCACTTTCTTTTGATCTGCTGCCAGTAGACGAACTGTATCTAACACACACACACACACACACACACACACAGAGAGAGAATGAGAGAAAGAGAGAAGCCACACTATAAACCACTAAAGAAATCAAAACAAAAATTATTTTGACACTTGCTTCTTATAAAAATGTCACTGATCTGATTTATAATATTTAAAACATTAATAATATATAAAGGTTAATACCTTATGAAGATTAATATGTCATGAAAATAATAATAATCATACATGATAATTAACAAAATTGAAAATAGACAGCTTACAGTTTAATAATAGGAAAATTAATAATAGGACGGACATTATTACTAACAATTATTAATGAGACCTATAAATAATATTTAGCAACTAATCTGTAGAGTGATCATGTCTCCTAATAAAATAAAATAAAATAAAATAAAATAAAATAAAATAAAATAAAATAAAATAAAATAAAATAAAATAAAATATGGCAACCAAACGGAAGTTTCAAGAGTTCACACTTACCTGATGATTGATTATTAAGCGTGTTTGGCATGCTGTCCCAGAAGAGAACCCTGAGCTCATAAGATCCTCGAGCCCGGGGCTCCCTCTTGTTGGCAGGGCGAGAGGGGAGGTGTAGCTCAGGTAGATCTCAAGAACTCCCTGCTGTTTATGGCTAAAGACAAATAATGGATAGCTACGGAGAGATATACTGCTGGCTAAGAGCTCAATTTACTTATGCCACATGTCTTTGGATGGTGGGTGGAAACCGGGGAACCCAGTGGAAAACTACGCGAGCATGGGAAGAACAAAAAAACTCCACACAGAAATGTCGACTGGCCTGGTAAGGACTTGAATCAGTGCGTCTTGCTGTGAGACAACAGTGCTAACCACTGGGCCGCCATGCTGCCCTATCTAGAAAAAAGGTGGAACAGTAGGGGTGGAAGGCGGGATTCTTCAAGGCGAAGATAACTGAGGTATGAAACTGTGGTTATTTATAGTGAGTTGGGAATGGTGTGACTGGTGAATCCTGTTTTAGTTAAAAGCGGGACCAGCCATGGACAATCATATGCATGTGATCCTCTCAAAATTTGTTTATAAATAAACTTCACTTAAAATTAAAGTCTGGTAAAATAAAATCCTAAATATTGGTCCATTGCACCAAAAGTAAAGCAACTGTAAAAACTAAATAAAAATGTAAATAAATATTAAATAGAAATGTAAATAAAAATAAAATAGTATAGTTATATATACATATATGCACTAATATATACATAAATAATAAGTAAATAACGTAAAGGTAAAAGTGATTCATTCATTCATTCATTCATTTTCCTTCAGCTTATGTCACGGTCACACTAGAGTTTGTGAGTGCGAAATTCTGTTGTATGGAGCTGCACAAAGATTAAACAAGATGATTAAACATTAAGAAAAAAGTGATTGGACCGTATTTTAAACTTCTATCCAGAGAGGTCAATCACGCAGTCAGGTAAGGCGATTTTGCAGGTCAGAGTTCACCAAGGTTGAACTTTTCAACGCAGCTAACTAAAACTTGTCGCACGCTCTGAAGCATTCCTATGCATATAATTGGAAGTCTACAAGGCGAAAAGTGCAGTGTGACCGCAGCTTTAGTCTCTATTTCAGAGGTCGCCACAGCGGAATGAACCACCAACTATGCCAGCATATGTTTTACACAGCGAATACCCTTCCAGCTGCAACCCAGTACTGGAAAACACCCATACACACTCACATTCACACACACACTCATACACTACATACAATTTAGTTTATTCAGTTAACCTATACAGCGCATGTCTTTGGACTGTGGGGAAACCGGAGCACCTGGAGGAAACCCACGGCAACACAGGGAGAACATGCAAACTCCACACAGAAATGTCAACTGGCCCAGCCGAGACTCAAACCAGCGACCTTCTTCAGCTGTGAGGAGACAGTGCTAACCACTGAGCCATTGTGCTGCCATAAAATGATTGTAAAAACTAAATAAAAATGTAAATAAAAATATAAAGTTAAAAAAATACAAATAAAACGTATTACAAAGTATTAATATCAATAAATAATGTTTAACAAAAAATAAAGTATACATACCTAAACTGCATAAAAGGAGACTAGTACATGACTATTCATATTTATATAAATGTGTTAAAAATACAGTTAAAAACACTCAGCACTGGACAAAAGATCTCGCTCATCTCTCTTCTCCACAGCAGGAATGACCACGGCTGATTATAATTAGCCAATTACGCAGGTGCTCGTTACAGCTTGTTAAGGTGAGCCCCTCTGATGCAGATTAACGAGACAGATGTTTGGCTGCTTTAATTAAGAGAGAGAGAGAGAGAGAGAGAGAGAGAGAGTTTCATCTAAAAGTGAGCATCTCAGTGTCCCACACAACACTTGAGCTGAGGACTCTGAAGCTGCTTTATGTGGGCGCATTCAGTGTCTCTTACATGAAGACATACGTCACTGACGACTCATTTATTCCTGCTGTCATACACTGATATCGTAAGCAAATGTTTATAGCTGTCAACATGATGACACCAAGGAAGCATTTAGTTTCTTAATCCACATACAGTATCTGATTTTGATATAAATACAAAGGTGGATGTTACTGTAAAAAAAAACATCTTGAATTGCAACAACCTATAACCTATATATAATATATGTGTGTGTGTGTGTGTGTGTGTGTGTGTGTGTGTGTGTGTGTGTGTGTGTGTGTGTGTGTGTGTGTACAGTTGAAGTCAGAATTATTAGCCCCCCTTTGAAATTTTCACAGTATGTCTGATAATATTTTTTCTTCTGGAGAAAGTCTTATTTGTTTTATTTCGGCTAGAATAAATACAGTTTTTAATCTTTTAAAAACCCTTTTAAGGTCAAAATTATTAGCCCCTTTAAGCTATATTTTTTCAATAGTCTACAGAACAAACCATCGTTATACAATAACTTGCCTAATTACCCTAACCTGCCTAGTTAACCTAATTAACCTAGTTAAGCCTTAACTTAAACTTAACTTAAGCCTGTCACTTTAAGCTGTATAGAAGTTTCTTGAAAAATATCTAGTCAAATATTATTTACTGTCATCATGGCAAAAATAAAATAAATTAGTTAAAAGAAGAGTTATTAAAACTATTATTTTTAGAAATGTGTTGAAAATTTTTTTTTTCCTTTAAACAGAAATTGGGGAAAAAATAAACAGGGGAGTAAATAATTCAAGGGGGCTAATAATTCTGACTTCAACTGTATACATATATATATATATATAATATATATAACATATATATAATATTTACAGGATGGATGGATCCATGCAGGATGGATTCATGCTTTCTTGTTGTTGACGCCAAATTCTGACCCTACCATCTGAATGTCGCAGCAGAAATCGAGACTCATCAGACCAGGCAACGTTTTCCAATCCTCTGTGGTCTTCTGCTGCTCTAGTACATCTGCCTCAAGGTTGGATGTGTTGTGCGTTCAGAGTTGCTCTTCTGCAGACCTCGGTTGTAACAAGTGGCTATTTGAGTTACTGTTGCCTTTCTATCAGCTCCAACAAGTCTGACCATTCTCTTCTGACCTCTGGCATCAACAAGGCATTTGCACCCACAGAACTGCCGCTCATTGGAAATTTTCTCTTTTTCGGACAATTCTCTGTAAACCCTAGAGATGGTTGTGCGTAAAAATCCCAGTAGATTAGCAGTTTCTGAAATACTCAGACCAGCCCGTCTGGCACCAACCATGCCACATTCAGTCACTTAAATCACCTTTGTTCCCCATTTTGATGCTTGGTTTGACCATGTCTACATGCCTAAATGCACTGAGTTGCTGCCAGGTGATTGGGTGATTAGAAATTTGCGTTAACGAGCAGGCAGTTGGACTGGTGTACCTAATAAAGTGGTCGATGAGTGTAAATTGGTATTAGTCCAACCAAGAGTGTAACTTTGGTTTGAAATTAAGGGGGATACAAAGTTGTGGAAAAAAATTCAAAATAAATTAAAATCCCATTTCCTGAATCTACATATATTTAGGGACTAAAAGCTAGAGGAAAATCCAGGAAAAAATGTGAAATTAAAATGAGTTTATGAACTGTATGTGATGAATCACTATTTTGTAATATCAACTGCAGATATACATCAGCAAAATGTATATTTAGACAAATTATATAAAAATGTTGATCATTATTTAATTAATTATTAATCATATTCTGTCAGACAGAAAATATGATTATTCTGACTAATGTACTGAATCAACCAACTCATTTATTACCGTCATCTGTTGCAGCTTGCTTTTCTCTTTAAGTTTGCTTTTAAAAACATTATTAGTTGGGTTTAGGGAAGGGAGTGTGTGTATGTGTGTGTCAGTCGATATCAAGATGATTTATCATTCGTAAATATCATTGCTGTCTGAAACGGTACTTTCAACTGCAAAATCTGCTCATTAAGCCACGGTCACACTAGAGTTTAAGCTTGCAAAATTCTGTTGTAATATTCGATTAATGTTTTTTCATAATCGTTAGAAGCCAAAATCGAAACTGAATTTTCGATTAATTGCACAGCCCTAGACGCGCTTACAATTCAATTTTAATTATGTCTCAGAGAATTATAAAAAAAGATATAGCTCTAGCATTTCACAAAGGACAGCTTCCAGAATCTCTCCCAGTTCAGTGCTGGATTTGACTAAAAACTCCTCAAAGGAGCAGCTCCAACCATAATAGACGAAGCTGTGGATTGTGAGCTACAACCCGTAAGTGTTTTTATTTGTTAAAATTAATTTATTATATGCAGTTTCTAGCGTTAACAATATGTTGTAGCGAGGACGTAAACAACAGGAAATGCTGTTTGGCTGTAAACACCCACAATCTTCACCAGCGCTGCAGTGTCTCTCTATGCGGCCTCTTTCTCTGCGTTTTACATCTGAAATAACAAACTCGCAAAAGATATGTGAATGTTTCATATTATTTACACATGCTTAACATGCTAAATTTGTCGCACAAGCTTGCGTTTCTGGGGCCTTATGTACAAAGACTTAATAGAATTAATACTAAAACATTGCATACAGACAAAGCTGTAAATGTGCGTATGCAGTAAAAAAATCAGATGTATGAAACATTGCGTACACGGAATCCCACGCATATTCTCTTTGCACATCCGAATTGATGTGCAACTGAGCGCACGTGCACGAGCGCAAAACCCCTCCCTGCCTCCTCCCCCGTATAAATATGGTAATGACTCTACTTTGGCAAAACTAAACGAAAAAAGCAACGGCAAAAGCAAGCAAGAAGAGAAACTTCATAGAAAATGAATTGGAGGTGCTCCTATCGGAGGTAGACCGGAGAAAAACTGTTATTTGCAAGTTAGTCCTCTGGAATTAATAACAAAAGAAAAGAAATAGAGTGGGAGAGTTTAGCTGATGCGGTTAACACAGTGGGGTCTGAACATCGCACTGTGAGTGAATTAAAAAAAGAAAGGGTCCGATGTAAAGGTGCAGGTTAAGAGGAGAACAGCGGCGCACCGTCAAAGTGTGGACTGAACAGGCGGAGAAACAGGGGATGCTGAACTAACACCCTTTGAGGAGAGAGTTGCCTCAATTGTGTCTGCAACTTTACTGTCTGCAGTAGTATCAGTGTCTGTGGGAAACACAGATGTATTAGAGGAACACTTTGTTAGGGCGGTATAGCAGCAACCCTCCGCTCTTATCAAGGCAGCGCCACCGGCATTTCAGCTGCCCAATTGCATTTGAGCATCAAATATTATTTGCACATTTATTGAATGGAAATGTTTCCGATTCACGTATGCAAATTCATCTTCAGATAGCGCCTTTATAGCAATGTGCGTGCAGTTGATCGCTCCAATTACATTGGGAAAACCGGCAATCGCTGCAAATTGCGCTTTAATATTTGGCTGGTCAACTGCATGGTATAGAAAACTTATATACCTGCTAGACATGCGAATGATCCACGGCTGAGCATGCACAGCTCAAAGATGACTGGCTTAACCCTGAGCGGTCTGCCAGTTCCCTTTGGAAAGAACCAGTTTCCAGGATACTTTGTTGGTGTGATACTTTGTAGTGTGCATTTTAACATAATTGCCTCTAGGAGTCACCAATGGAAATAAAACAAACACACACAAGAAATACACGTACGCCAGACATGAAGTTGGCGAGGACCAACGCACATTCTCACGTTAATTTCATCGTTAGTAAATCCAAACGTGAGCATGAAATCTGGCATACGCAAAGTTGTGCGTACGCAGCGTTGATACATGAGGCCCCTAGTCTGCCGAATTCATATGCGTATGAATGGAAATGCAGTGTGACCACGGCTTTAGAACTGTAACAGAAGTTATTGGACGCAGATGCATGCATTGACACACATAAAAAGTGTGTTTGTGTGTGGGGGTGTGGGGGGTATTTAAAAAGAGTGGGTGTTTTTTCCCTGAGTACATCTCTCAGCAGTTAATATTAAACCACATTGAACTGAACTAAACTGAACTTCAACACTGAAAACTGAACTGACACCGTTTCAATTTACTATAATCTTCTATGTGAAGCTGCTTTAAAACAACCTATGTTGTAAGAAATGCGCTATAGAAATAAAGATGAATGGAATGGAATTGAATTGAACTAAGTTACTCTATTATTTGTGATATTATGATTTTGTTGTCAATTTGTATTTTTCAAAATTGATCTTTGTGAACTTTGTGCTTTTGGTCTTTTGTTTATATTAGTAGAAGTACAGCTGCAGTAAATGGAAATATGTGCCCGGGGCTAGTTTTGAGAACCAACAAATATGTACCCTGGACTATTTTCTTGAAGTTTTAGTTTTCACATTTCCACAAATCCATCCAAAATGTACACCAGAGCACATTTTCGCAATGAACCTGTGTTGACTAAATGACTCTGGCTTCAATGGTTTTATAATTTTGCTGTCAATTTTATACACACTCTAATTAAAGTAGGGCTGCACGATTAATCAGAAAAAAAAACATTGCAATCCAAGGTTTCCACTACGTTCATTCTACCATGGCGGGACGCCACGCTAAAATTCATCCCGCCACGGCTACATTACAGCTTCTCATTCAAAACATTGTCGTTTTTTTTAAATAGCGGGTTATAATCGCACCAAAACGTATTAAAAGGTAAGTGAATTATAACAGCGCAAACTTTTCTGTAACCATAGTAGTGCTGTGCGTTATTTGTTTAACCCTTTAAGGTAACATGCTGGCTAACTGACTGACTGACAGACATGTGCGTGATGCGTGAGGCCAGCAAACGCGACGTATAGCTTTCAGTTAGGATGAACACAGTTTCCATAAGTATACTTTATTTATAGATAAAGGTCCAGGGCTCTGCATACAACAAACAAAGACTTTATCTTGCTGGAGTTTATAGCCGTTTCACTTTACCTCAGGACGCATTAATGCCGCTCTGTAGGTCTATTGGAGACTTTCATAAATATTCCAAGCCAATCTAATAAAGGTTGGAGACATATTCACTACATAAACGCGCTAAATTGCACTTGAGCAGCGTATATTTGAGGGCGTGCAAGAAGTCTTGTGCACGAACAGAGGAAATCTTAGCGCAAGCAAAAAGATCTGCATGCTCGTATTACACAAATCCGATCTCTACTTGTAGTACTGCGTCACAATATTTGTCATTGGAATAACTCCAAAGGTATTTGGTAGATCAAAAGGCCTGCCGCCACAGCTGGAAAAAATCCTAGAGAAAACACTGCAATCTCGATTCGCCCCTACACATGATCTTTATTCTGCTTTTCTACAATTCAGCCAATTATATTTGCAAGGTCAAGAGAGAAGCATAAAGGCGGGTGCACAAGACTTTACATTGTTTTATATACTTTGCTTAGCAACATAGACACCTCCAAATGGTGTTAAAAGTGTCACATACACTCCCAAAAACAACTGTTGTCTTACAGCCTTATTGTGGCAAAGAAGCTGGTGATAAGGTTTTGGAAATCAACAGAATCCCCATCATCTTGGCTGAAAGAATTAACTAAATTAGCACATTTGGAAAGGATCAGATTTCTTATGGCAAAGAAATTGAAAAAATTTGACAAGATTTGGTCTCCTCTTCTTGAAAGTGTAGGTTGAATACCCAGATGGTGAAGGTCACACCAACAGTACTGTATAAGCTTTAGTCCCAGGGTGGGGTGGGTTTTAGGGGTTAGACATTTTGTGTTTTTTGAGAAGTGTATTCTGGGTCTATCCAAATTATTTATTTATTATTATTACTATTTTTTTTATGTGTGTCATTTAATCTGTTGAATAGTTTTTTGCAAAAAAAAAGCTAGAGATGTTGTAATATTTGCTGTAATGCTGCAATGAATATCTCAATAAAAAACTTATAACTTATAAAAAAAACATACAGTGTCACATACTGTATTCATAAGGTATAATTTAACCAAAAATGTCATTTCTGTCTCTATTCGCAACCGCAAAATCACGCATAAGCTGACGTACTGTTTGTTTACCTCAGAGAGGGTGCGCGTGTGCCCGCCATGTCCACTTTAGTGAACAGAACCTGCATGGGCTGTGAATAACAGGTAATAAAGTTGTAAATACCGTTCAGTTTGTTGCACATAGCGATCGTTTGAGAGCCGCAGGAAATAGGATTTGCATGTATGTTTTTTTTTCTCAGCGTGACGGCGGCCATGACATGAGCGCACTCGGCAGTGAAAGTGAAACTGGCGCGCACATCATTTAAATCAGGCATTCTCAACCGGTGGGCCTTGGCGATCCTGCAGGTGGGCCGTGAGATTAAGCTTAAAATTAACTCTCAATATAATACTATAATTTTTGGATTTCGTTATTAATATGCTATATTAAAATGATCAAAGTAATGCACTTTCTCCTGTTCTGTGATTGATTACTTCAAACTCAGCGCAAAAACAACCTCATGATCACGTCTGCAGCTAGTACACTTAAGTCTGTTCATTTACAAACTATGCGTGAAGTGAAAGTTTCTCTTTGTGTAAACTATTTAATCCGCATAGTTGTGCAAATTAATGTCCTGTAAGTGTTTTTAATGGACGTGTGCCCATACAGGAGGATCTAGCGAGGCTCAATGGTGTTTCTGCCATAGAATGTAAAACAAACTTGCATACGAGCTTCAGTTCTGGTGGAGCGGTTCACTGTTCCTGTCAGCGATCTCCCAATGATATCCAGATGAACTCAATCGCCATCAGATCAACGTGTATCAACAGATTTAGGGTGTTTTACTGTATTTGCATGTGTCTGTATATTTACGAATAGTAGATATTTAACAGAAGATATTCAGTCAGTCCAGCTTTAATCAGAAGCTTCTTCCTGTTGACCTGTAGTCAGAATTATTAGCCCCCCCTTTGATTTTTTTTTTCTTTTTTAAATATTTTCCAAATGATGTTTAACAGAGCAAGGACATTTTCACAGTATGTCTGATAATATTTTTTCTTCTAGAAAAAGTCTTATTTGCTTTATTTCGGCTAGAATAAAAGCAGTTTAAAAAATTTTAAGAACCATTTTAAGGTCAAAATTATTAGCCCCTTTAAGCTAATTTTTTTTCCGACTGTCTACAGAACAAACCATCATTATACAATAACTTGCCTAATTACCCTAGCCTGCCTAGTTAACCTAATTAACCTAGTTAAGCCTTTAAATGTCACTTTAAGCTGTATAGAAGTGTCTTGAAAAATATGTTAATAAATAAGGGTTTAAATAGGCATTTCATACAAACATTTTAGAGAAATTGTCAGACAGGTGGGCCTTCAAAAATGGATCGGTGTAAGATGTGAGCCCCGAAGTGAAAAAGGTTGGGAACCCCTGATTTAAATGATCATATCGCATTTTATAGTTATGATTACGACAAGCATTTGATATGTTTTTTCTTTCGTAGCGAACACAAAGTGTTGTGCATAAAAATAAATGTTTACTAGGTCAGTATAACTACTAGTCTATATAACAATCAAATAATAACAATAACAATAATAATAGCCCACTCATGTTAACCTTTATTTTACATCTACAGAATCGTAAGAACATCGTAATCTTGATTTTAAGCAAAAAAATTGTGATTCTACAGGCTTCACTTTAGCCAGAATCGTGCAGCCCTAGACTAGGTCATATCAAACATGAGAGTTTGGGGCATTAGAGTCAGCACAGATTAAATACCATGAAAATGTGTTTCGATGGAGCATGTGGTTATAAATAAAAATAACTTTCTTTTATGGTTTTGGCTTACTAGAATAACCCAGTAATAAAGAAATGACACACTCATGACTAGAAATCACACTCTCATAAATGCACAACACTTTCTCACCTTCAGCCCAAACAACTGCCACAACAACAATTCCAGTATGCACAGAAGCACACATTAGTCTACCTTTTATTACTCTTATTTTCAAAGCAGGCCTGTTTCCATATAAGGTGAAGGAACTATAAGGTGCACTGGGAGAGCGATACGAGAAGAGCTGTTTTAACCGTTTGAGTGCCGGACAGTTTTGAGTGTCCTTGTGGTCTGATTGACTAAAAGCTCTCGACGTTTTCGTCAGTCTGAGAACTGGCTGCTCCGTCACGAGACCACCAAATAACACACACCCCACGAGCCACACCTGCTTTCTTGCAGATCCTCTGCCAAAATCTACACACACACTGACATGTTTAGTCATCGCTGTGGTGTGAAGAGGGACATTCAAGCATAACCAAACACTTTAGCCAGCTTATGCACAACTCTCTCAGGGTTATACCAGTTAGAAAACACTATTGACCACAAAGGAAACACCCTATAATACTAAACAAGCTCTTTTGAATGGCTTAACATTTGGTTTGCTTCAGACAATGTTTTTCTTGTCAAGCATATGGGTGGAAAAGTTTTAAAAGAGATTACAATAACACTGCAAATAAAGAGTTGTTGTTTTGTTTCTAAAACAAAAAGCATATTCTAGACCAGCAAAAATATATTTATACCATTTTTTGTGAAATAATAAGCCAAAATTAAGGGAGTTTTTCTTTTACAATAAGCTAAATAATCTGTTTTCAGTTTGAAATAAGATTATTTTGCTTACCTCATTGGCAGATAGTTTAGCTTGGAAAACCTCATTTAATTTTGACTCACTATTTCTGAAAACAAAACAATATTTTTTTACTTGTCTAGAAAATGCTTCTTGCTTTAAGGTTTTTTAAAGATATTTGGACTAAAAACAAGAAACATCTGAGAGCAAGGTGATGGTTTGAGTATGAATATGAATAAATACTGATTGCCATAATGATTTTTATGCATGTTTTGTTATTATATGCAAATGATATGATTCATGATATTATATGATTCAAAAGTCTAAAGCAGTGGTGGCTGCGAGACAATGAAGGGGTTGCTTAGTGATTTCCAAAAATCTCATATATGTTATTAAACTATTAAAATTACCATATTTTATCCATAACTTTTTTTAACTTGCAATATATTTAATATACTGTATACTTTATATTTAATAGTTACATAAAAAAACAACATGCAAAAAAAAGCCATCAGCCTTTCAAATGTTTTTTTCCATTGGATAGCGACCCCTGGGGTTATTATGCTAGATTAAAGTCACAGCAATAGGGTTATTTGCAGCAGATTAATTTTACAGCACAATGTTAAACTTTGACACCTTTATGGCACTCACTTACATTAAAAATCAAGCCAGCGACATTCTCATTAGGTGAGGTTAATATTGAATTAAACGAATAATGATTATTAAAAAATTCTTCAGTAGTTAGACTGTTGCACTTTTTGGCCCAATGCCAATTCTACCCTTACCCCTTAGCCCTACCCCTCGTTTTGTGCATTCATGTGAAGGGGTAGGGGTGTCCCAATTCTCTTTAACTTGTAGGCATTGGGCTAAGGAAGGGCTATATACTCCTTCGAACAGAGATTTTTCAGGACCACACTCGAAATTTTCCAGAATGCATCAGCCACAACTTTTTACAGTGTCTGCTATAATGTTAATGTTGTGTTTAGATAGACGAATATGGCCACTGTGTAAATGCACAATATAGTTACAATCTTATTGCCAATTTTTATCGTTATGATAACATGATATCATTGCCTTCAGTGATTTCCTGAAGATAAATAGCAAAATATGAGGCAACTAGAATAACAACAGCAGTCGTGATCATCGGATCTCATATGAAGCAAGAGATCGATGACATATGATGACGTGTGCAGGTGTTGTAGTGGTGTCCCATTTCTTATGTGTAAAATTTGAAGCCCTTCCCCTTCACACTCTGTTTCAAGGGCCAAGGGGAAGGGGTAGGGGTACAAAAATAGAATTGGGATTGGGCCTATGTGTTGTCAATATGCTTATGTTTATATAGTTCCTATTGGTGTGTGTGCACCATTGTGTGCAATATTTACTGGAGTTGTTATTTTAGGGGTCACAGGCTGAAAAATTTGAAAACCCCTGGTCTAAAGCATATTCCTAATATCTATGAGAGTATGTATGCGTTGATAAAAAACAAAAAAAAAAGGTACTATGATTTTCAATGGTTATTTTTTGGAAAATGCATTTGAATATTGAAAATCTCATTAATCTATTTTTGGAGGTTTGACCTGAAGATCGTCTGTACCATTTTTTGTAAAAATTATTTTACAGAATGTTTAAACAAAATAGTTTGGACAAAGGTCACAGTTTACAAGAAAAAAAGAAGGTGAATATTTTCTGTAGATCTGAATGCATGTGTTGTTTAAACTGGTTTTGTTTGTCACTATGCAGTATAAAATGTCAACAGGCATAATAACACAAATTTTAATGACAATTTATTAAAGAATGTAATTAAAAATATAAATTTTCACTATTCAATTATTTGAAATTTGTCCTGAAGATCTCCTGTGCCATAATTTGTAACAATCTTATGTTCAATAGCTTTGTTTTCTATGTGTTGTTCATGCCAGTTTTCGTTTATCACTGTGGAGAGTTGACGCATACATAAATTACCATGAAATTTGATGGACAGTTTTTGGAAAACCCATTTGAAAATCCTAAATCTCATTGGTCAGTTTTGAGACACTCGGCCTAAAGATCATCTGTACCAATTTTGCAAAAAATCCTCTGACAGAAATACTATTGAGAACAAAGTGATATTTTACAGAAAAACTAAACATTTCTGTCATCATTTAGAACAGGGGTGTCCAAACTCAGTCCTAGAGGGCCGGTGTCCTGGAGAGTTTAGCTCCAACCCTAATCAAACACACCTGAACCAGCTAATCAAGCTTTTTTTTTTTTTTCTTTTAGTTTTAAAATCTCATTTAATGGTTGTCAGATAACAAGGCAAACTTACAAACGATAAAAGTATGGGCAAAGAAAAGAAAAAAACTTTATATATATATATATATATATATATATATATATATATATATATATATATATATATATATATATATATATATATTGAACATTTGCAGAAAAAAAAAAAAAATCCATCCACAGGTCACTCACAGCTCAGAAGACTCCACTCTCCAGTGAGTCTTGATGAATCGTCTTGATCAGCTAATCAAGCTTAGATATACTAGAAACTTCCTGGCAGGTGTGTTGAAGCAAGTTGGAGCTAAACTTAGTAGGACACCGGCCCTCCAGGACTGAGCTTGCACACCCCTGATTTAGAAGGTAAATATTTTGCTAACACTTTAATTTAGGTCACAATTTATGGTGTTAACAAACTATTACCTAACACGACTAGCTTAATAAACAACTAGTTAGCTGTTTGTTAGTAGTTAGTAAGGTAGAAGTCGGGTTTAGGTTTTGGGTGGGATTAGGGATGCAGAATGAAATCATACTTTATAACTACTACTGAACAGCTAATATCTTAATCTTGCACATTATATTCTTTGTCCCAGTTTGCACTATTAATGCATACAATTGCACTCAATCTGCTCCTGCCATTATACTGTTGTTTGCACATAAGCCAATTGCACTAGGCACTTTATATATATATATATATATATATATATATATATATATATATATATATATATATATATATATATATATATATATACACATTTCACAGTTATACTTCTGTTACTTCTGTGTACATATGTGTATGACGTGTATATTATGTGTATGACTTCATGTGGACGGCAAAGTTTGCTCATGACAAAAATCAAATAGTAGTTAATAATATGAATTGTGACCTAAACTAAAGTGTTTCCAATATTTTCTGTTGTTTCGGGTATACGTATTCATATTTTGTATCATCGTTGTAAATCATATTCATAAGTAACATAAAAACAAAGTGTGAATTTGAGCCAACAGACAAAATTCTGAAAATTTTTGTGAGATTTACTGAAGAATGGGGATGAAAATGTAAAAATATATAATTGGTCTATTTTGCGTAGCTTGACAATCTGTGCCAATTTTGAGAAAATCCTCTACAGAAGTGTTTGGAAAAACATCCAAGGTGATAATCTCGCAAAGAAATTAAAAATATTAAAAACTTTACTCCTTTACTCATATTCATATACCAATGTACATGTTTACCTCTGTCTTTCTTCTGTGGTACAAATAAAGGGGCAAAGTAGATTGAAAAATCAATCCAAAACAATAATGGACCACAACGACTTTCATCATATAGGCAAAACCATTAAATAAACTACAATATCGATTTAAACGTGGCATTATTTCCCTTGCATGACGTCCATTAAGCCTTGAAACTGCTCCACTTGGAGACACAGCAACACAAACTCATTCTGCTCTTTCATAACGTGTTATAAACTACACAACATCTGATGTTTACCGAATTGGGGAATGTTCTTGCACACATTAGCGTGCATGTCATGAGTAAGATCTTGCATTAAGAGAGTTCAATTTAAATAAGTTGTACAAAAGTGTATCTTGATGTTCACACCCTGGTGTTGATGATTATCAACGCTTTGACAGCTGCAGCCATCGGTCGGAAAAGAGAAGCAGCCGGACCAGTTCACACACACACACACACACACACACACACACACACACACACACACACACACACACACAGAGAGAGAGAGAGAGAGAGAATGGTACTTTCAGTTTCTCGTCAAAACCCACACACGCACTCATATGCACGCATTAACATAACCACAGGTGACGATGCGTTTTTCTAGTTGTTCACACTCACTAACAGACAGAGAGTACAAGTATGTGTCTGGAAATTCACATAGTGAGTAAAACAAGTCATCATATTTTATGGTAGTCTGTAAGTATATATACATATACGTGCAAGAGTCCAAAAAAGTTAAAGTCATATTTAACCACAAAATAAAAGCCCCAAATTAAATTAAAAAAAAAGAAGTAATCCAATTTGAACTATTTAGTTTCCCACAATTATGCCCATCTACAAAATATTTAATCAATGTAAGATGAAAAGGCAATAAAAGGCCAGTATTTTATTTGCAAAGTATTTTTGCATCGCTTTAGTATTTGTTGATTTATATTTCCTTCATCTTTTGTTTACAACTGCATCAGAATAATGAGAAACTAAAACAATATGAATAAATAAAGATACAGACCAAAATAAAATGACCTTTTTCTTTATGCAGTTTTTTTAAATATAAACCGAGGCTTCTTCGTGCTCAGTTTTCGCAAGAATCGCCCACATGTAGGCCAGGTTATGGGAAGATGCGTTGCTGGAACCCAAACTAGGCAATGAGACCACAGCAAGATGACTAGAACATCTACAAGTACACCGCTGGGTCACATTATTATTACCACAGAACTCTCTGAGGGAAACATATGCCAGCATGTGACGGCGGCTTTATTAGCAGATGCGCAGCACAGTAATTCTGACACTCACTGATGAGTAACACATGAGATCAGTACTGGCTAGTGACCATAGAAATGCTACTTAGATCACATAAGATCATGCTTCTCACTGAAAGCATTGGAAGAGGGGAATGTTTTGTGTGGTCTTTTCATATGCACGTGTTGTTAATGCTCGTAACAGTGCGGTAACTAAAGCACATGTGTTGCATACAGTGCTCAGCATATAGGAGTACACCCGTCACAAATCGCTCTTTTAAATTCATATTTTTAATAGGAAGCTATACAATATTACATTTGTGCATTACATTAGATTAGTCAGTGCTGAAGTCAAATCTGGAGCTTATCTAACAAAATAACTTACGATAACGGTCCAAAACTAGTACACCTAAATTTATATGTTATAAAAAATATTAAATATAATTTTAAAAAAAGAGGAAAAATCAAGAAAAACAAAGAAATTGAAAAATTTAGGTGAAATTTTGAAGGTTGTATTTTTTCTGCAATATTTTGCTTGAATTAACTTGTATTATCTTTAAAATTCTAAATATGTTTGGTGACTAAAATATTATTTTAATAAATATATCTGTTCAACAAATCTGTTTTATTTAAATGCACATAAATGAACACTGTATATGAACATTTTTACATTCGAGTTGACATGGATTCAACACTACTGTATGAATTTCATTTTTTGGTAAATGTGGTTGAAAACAAAATATCTCATTGGTTATTTTTGTTAGCCTTGGTCTGAAGATAATCTGTGCCATTTTTTGTTCAAATCTGTAGGAGGAGTGCCGAAAAAATCTGGGGATGATTGAATATATGTGAATTTCTCACATTTTTTTAATTAATTTAATTAATTGTATTTGTTAATAAATTTGAACAACCCAGGCTCATTTCGGATACGTACCCATGCTTGCATTTCTGGAAACAGCGAAATACGTAACCTTAGGTACATCTGCTTGCAGTTTTTGTTTTTTGCAAATCCAACAGAGGCCGCTGTGTACGCTTATTAATGATAACAATTTCATCTTGCACATCCTCTTCTCGCGTAAATCCACCAGAGGATGCAATATACACTTCAGCCGACCAGGCCAGCTTGCTGTCAACTGACTGACTGATGGTTGTACCACCCACCACATCCCCAAACCCAACCCATAGTGTTTTCAAAAGCAATCTAGAAAAAGAAAAAACGTCGCGGCTGCGTGATTTCACAATGTTTTCACCTGTTGTTTATTTATTAATTGTTTTTGTTTTACCTGCTTTCTGGAACTGTTCTACCCTGTCATCGTGGTCAACTTCACTCTGGGTCCCAAGTCCACCAACGTACACAGCGAGCTACTGGGTACAACTGGTAACACCAGAAAAGCTGCCCATACGGAGATAAGCCGTCAGCTGGTAGCGCTAAAATGAACAGAAGCCGTCAGCGCCGTCATAACGCCTCATATCGTTAATTTTAAAGAAGAAATGCAGCCAGCCATACCTCTGGCTACATAATTCATGCTCTCCAGAAATGTAGACAAGGGTACATATCCACAATGAGTTTTAAAATAGAAGATTTTAAAGTTTCATCTGTTTTGTATTTATTTTGACCACTAGGTGGCATTGTTATCTGTGCCAATTTTTATCTATTCGATGGTATGTTCTACAATAAGCTGCATGGGATGTTTAGGCCAAATAGTTGGTAAAATACAGACAAACTTAACCACTGGGTTAAATTTTTTAATTACCTTTCTAACCAAACAACATTATGCAAATTTGAATTTCAACAAATCTTTTTAGAGTATAGCCACTGAATTCCATAGCAGGAAAACTATACTATGGATAAATACTACAATTTATAAACGTGCATCTAAATATTTCAATGTAGGTTCATTCTGAAAACGTAGCCCTATGTACATTTCTAGAGATCGCGAATTACGCAGCCAGGAGTACGTATGGCTATATTTCGTTTTTAAAATGAATGCTACGAGGCGGTATGACATCGTTCCTTTTTGCGCCAGCTGACCACTTAGCTTCATATGGGCTGCTTTCCCGCTGTTACCAGTTAGCTCGCCATGTACGTTGGCGAACTTGAGATGCAGAGAGGAGTTGACCACGACGATGGGGTTCGAGTCCAGTGAAGAACGGTTCCAGAAAGCAGGTAAGACAAAAACAAAAGACAAAAAATAAAATAAACATGTAAATTACAGGGTGAGAATGTGGTAAAATCTGAAAACGTGGTAAAAATCAGGCGAGGGCTTTTCTTTTTCTGGATTGCTTTTTAAAATTGGTTGGGTTTAGGGAAATGGCAGGGCATGTCAATCAGTGCTTTTGAAAACACTATTGGTTGGGTTTAGGGAAGTCAATTGTCAGTCAGTCAGTTGACAGCGGCCTCTGGTGGGTTTACACGAGAACAGCAGGCGCAAATGGCACTTGCGAGAAAAATTTGAGATCTCAAAATGCATACACAGCGCCCTCTAGTGGATTCGTGAAAACAAAAACTGCAAAAAAAACGTAGCTCCTAGGACATATTAGGCGCTCGCCAGATATGTATATAGGGGTACGTTTTCAGAATGAGCCTGGGTTGAAATATTTGTTTACAACACAAGTGCAATCAATTAATGATGACATAATTTTCTTTTCTATGATTTTGGAAATAATGTATGTCACTACTAAGGTAATATTGATCCTGTTTACTCTCCAATGTCTAAGTTATTAATGCTCTAGTACTTCCACTGCGTGACATATTGCCTATAAAGTCTATATGAATGTGTGAGCATTTCCTTTTTTCACATGCATCACCTATAAGTGCAATGCAAACCACACTTCCTCCAGACATCACTCTCTCAATATATCAAGCGCTCACACATACACACTCATACTTCTTTGTAACACATCTGCAGGGAAGTGAGTTAACGCTATAGTTTCTGGAAATGGCTTTCACTGTTTTATATTATCGACTGATGAGTCTGCGGAGGGGGGATCAATCAAGCCGGTCATCTTAGCATTACATTCCCGGAATATAAAAAGACAAGTGATGATATGGGAGGTGACAGATTTTCTTTTCATTTTTGAGGTCTTATCTGTCTGGTCAATCATTGTTTTTTGTAGGTGTATGACATCAAATCAAGCTCAATCGTATTTATTTCATTAACGTCAGTTCCTGCTGTTATTGACATCCTGCTTAAATCAGACTAGGTCAAATCTGATAAGCAGGAAAAGGTGTAAAAAAATCACTTGACAGACAGAATGGAAGACAACTTTAGATCAGCAATCCAGAAATGACTGATTTGCTTAGTCATATTTATTCAAAATAAAAATGTTTTTTGTATTCCACTTTCCCAATGATTGATCCAAAACATCCTTTTCTTTCTTAACATGGTCATATTATGCTTTTATACGAGATGTTATACAAGAGAAATATTCTATTGGAAAATAGCAATCTTGCTACAACCTGGCACAATCCATCTTTCCTCTTTGAGGTTAATGTAATTTTTGTGCATTGTCCCTGCTAAATAAATAAATTCATTCATTCATTCAGTGTCAGAATATGTGGCTGTATAGATTCAGCTCAAAATATCTCACAGATCATTTATTTATTATACTATGCTGTAAATCCTCCATTCATGTGTGTCTTTTCATTCATTCATTTTCCTTCGGCTTCCTTCGGCTTTTCCTTCCAGCATATATTTTACACAGCGTATGCTCTTCCAGCCGCAACCCATTACTGGGAATCACCCATACACTCTCGCATTCACAAACACACTCATACACTACGGCCAATTTCATTCATTTATTCATTTTCTTTTCGGCTTAGTCCCTTTATTAATCAGGGGTCGCCACAGCGGAGTGAACCGCCAACTTATCCAGCATATGTTTAACGCAGCGGATGCCCTTCCAGATGCAACCCAGTTCTAGGAAACACCCATACACTCTCACATTCACAAACACACTCATACACTACGTTCAATTTTGTTTACCCAATTCACCTATAGCGCATGTCTTTGGATTGTGGGGGAAACTGGAGGACCCAGAGGAAACCCACGCCAACATGGCGAGAACAATGCAAACTCCACACAGAAATGCACATAGCTGGGACTCGAACCAGCGACCTTCTTGCTGTGAGGCGACAGTGCTAACCACTACCACTGTGTCGCCCCATGTGTGTCTTTGTAAATGCAAATGAGCTGCTGCTCCTCGCCCCCTTTTTCGGAAGAGAGAGGAGCCGTTACAGCTTGTGCCTTAATTACTCTTGGAGAAAAAAAAACATCTGCATGCTGGTTTAAATCTTGTCAGATTAAACTTTTGATGTACAATTTTCTGCAGACTTTTCCTGATCTCACCACCACCCTCACCCCCCATCCCCCCACACTCAAACTTTATTTCCTCTCAATATATACTGGCCCATTACAAAAAAAAGCCAAAAATTTATCTAAACCAGGGGTGCCCAAACTTTTTCGTATGAAGGGCCAAAAACCAAACAACATTGAGAGCTGCGGGCTGAACGTAAAGTTATTATGGGTAATTTCCTAATTTATTTCCTAATATTTCTAAATAAATAGAAAACATTACTTTAAATTGTATTATCTAATGCAGTATCACTTTTGAAATGATTATTTATTGCAATAAAAACATAAACAATCACATTTATAACACAGTGGAGCTCAATGCTAAATACAATAGTCTAGCAGAATCTGCCCATGAGTTAATTTGCTCACCGAAGTCTCTGCATTGCCGGGTGACAGTATATACATTTAAACAAAATCTGACTAATTTACACCATTTAATTGAAACATTTAATTTCACTTTGCTTTAAACAATAAAAAAACAAAGGGTTGCATTAAAATTGAATTGACAATCATGATCCTATCATTCTCCCTCTCTCAGATGGAATGGCGAGACAAATCTAAGCTTACCATGGGCCAACTTTGACCCGCAAGCAATAGTTTGGGCTAAACAAATGTCAAAAGACACAAAAATCCTCACATTTAGCCAATAACAGTGTCTCTTGTATATAGTGACAACAAACTAATATTATAACTTAATTGACCACTTATTTTTAATTGTTTCACATTCCTAAAACTCAGAATTCAGGACAATCCAGATATTTGACAGAGTTTATAAGATTACTTACATTTGTGCTTGGTGATACAGAAGGTAACTCTCTTTGGAGTGAACTTAATTACTATCTTTAATATGTTAATTAACTCCTCCTTTACAAAAATACACCTACATTCTTACAAAACAATGGCTATTTATTATCAACCAGTCAATTCCCATCCTACAAATGTTCATTCACTCATTTTCCTTTGGCTTAGTCCCTTTATTCATCAGGGGTCACCATAGTGGTATGAACCGAAAACTTATCCAGCATATTTTTTACACAGTGGATGCCCTTTCAGCTGCAACCCAGTACTGGGAAACACCCATACACTCTCATTCACACACATACACTAAGGCCAATTTAGTTTATTCAATTCACCTCTAGCGCATGTCTTTGGACTTTGGGGGAAACCGGAGCACCTGGAGGAAACCCACGCCCACATGGAGAGAACATGCAAACTCCACACAGTTTGCCAACTGACATAGCCGGGACTCAAACCAGCAACCTTCTTGCTGTGAGGCCACAGTGCTAACCACTAAGCCACCGTGTCGCCCTTAATTACTATCTTTAATATGTTAATTAACTCCTCCCTAATATACACCTACATTCTTACAAAACAATGGCTATTTATCATCAACCAATCAATTCCCGTGTAATTTTGAAGGTGTTCACATTCTGTAGTTTAGCATCTCTACGCGAACACAGCTAAATACTGTGTTGTTGTGTTTGGTTTGTAATTTATGTTCAAAGGGCACAATGCAAATTTAAAGCATTGTGGTTTCTCATCCTAATACCACCCAGAAAGCAATTTAAAGAGATTAAAAGTTCAAGAAACCCTCGAGTATTTTTTGTGAGATTTTAACAGATTTATGTGTGTTGAGGATCAATAAAGACAATGTTAGCCCATGTTAGCTTTAACTATGAAGAAAACTAAATCATTTTTGGGGCGGGATCAAAATCGGTGATGTAGAGCGAATCTGCTAGTGGCAGTTTCTCATTATTATTCATAGCTGAGTTTTTTTTTATCCTATAAGAACAGCCTGCTTCTTAATTATTCATGAGAGCATGTGCTTCTTGAAGACAGACCTGCCAAGCTGTGAGACCATGGCACGCAGTATTTAGCCAATCATGAAGAGTTGTATGTGTTTGTTTCCATGATCAACAGGGTTTGTTGCATGGTTTTCCCCGCGATGCTGTCAGGGTCGATACAGCAAAGCCGTTGATTTGCAGCAAGCATTTTTGTCGGGAGAGCTGTACGAGAATTGGAGAATGGCGGATTTGTCTTTTATAAGTTGTGTTCGTTATCATTCAGACACATCACCTGTCCGTGCTGCTGTGTTTAAAATCCTCTGGATTACCGGCAGGGCTAATGGTTGAAATAGATAGGGCAAGAGACCTGTTACACTGCTATCCACTGTGTCTGCATTCAGACCCGGGGATTCAGGAGTAGAGAAGTCCCCTTCATTTATAGTGTTTATTTAAACATGATTATCTGTATAATGATATAAATTGTAGTTATGTGTATATATTTGGGTTGGGCAATGTCGACCAATTTGGCATCGTACGATGTCTAATATGAAACATCGCGATGGACGATTGCATCGTCGTTGTAGGCGGCGGTGAATGAATTATTTATGAATAATGAATTAATTCATAACGAATTAGTTTTTTGTAGCCTACCGTTTCAACTACCTGACCCGCATGGTCTTTGTTTTACCTATAACCAAATCATAAATAAATAAAGATAAGTTACACACAAATTACCACCTGTCAATCACTTTTTCCGCAGGACTCTGGCATGAATAGGCAGAGTGATCTGTGTCGTTATAATGGCGTCGACAAACTTGGTTGGTAAAAAAAAAGTACAAGCGTGAAAGCAAAAGATTGAAGCAGTGTCTTGACGCTGTCACACGTTACCTGATAGATTCAAAAGACTAAAGAGTCGTTAGATAGAGACAAGACTAATTAAATCTTACATTTAGCAACTATAGTGGGACGCGATCCAGCGGTACATCCTTGATAAACTGTCCGACGTGCACTGCTCTCTGGGGTGACTGCTGGAGCTTAGAATCGGATGCACACATAGCCTACACTGCAGCCCATGACAGAGTTTGTGTGTGTGTGTGTGTGTCTGTGGTCACGTGATGTGCATTTTCAGAGATTTTAATTTTGTAAACTATAAAATTATGCATCTCCTTACATTTTGTGTCAGAATTTTTTTTTGTCTGATTTTGTGCGCCAACTGATAGTTGTTTGCTCCCCTCTTTTTCCCCTGCTCTGCTGGCCACGCCCACTCCTCCTTCTGCTTGCAGCACTCCACGCCCATCATGGAGCATTTTTTGTAAAAATTGTGAGGTAGACTAAAGGCTGACTTATACTTCTGCGTCAAGTGCACACGTATGCTACGGCGCAACCTTCGCGTGGATGCATAGCCCTCGCCATGGCCGTGGGTGACGTTGCGCACCTCTCAAAAAATGTAACGCGTACGTGTAGCGCAAGCTCTGTAATTGGTCGGCTTGATAGCGCTGATGAGTGTGGTGTGGGCAGAGGTGAGCGCGAGCGTGATGCAGCGAGTGTTTACAAGTGTGGAGTCCTGTGAAGGAGCTCCGGATGGAGACTGTTGTTTTGTGCTTACCTTATGATTAAAGTTGCTGCACGTCTGCCGGTTCCCGCCTCAAAATGAGCGAAATTGAAGCCACTTGTACATTAAGGAAGCGTTCAGAAAAAACAAAACACCAGCGAAGAAACTCGACACAGAGAAACATAAACACCTACTGCCAGCTAGCGTTTCGGAGATGTTATTGCAGAGCAACAGAAACAGCGCGCAGAAGTATAAATGCACGGCTACGCTCAAGGCTTGCACCATGGGTCACGCCGATAACTTGACGCAGAAGTATAAACCAGGCTTTAAACTGAAAGAGGGGGGTTTCATGACCTTTAAACAACATCTACTAGCTATTATCTCTCTTTCAAGTGTTTCCAAAACATTATAAGTTTCTTTCTTCTGTTGAACTTTTACTTCTTCCAAACTTGTTTGCATTACTTTTCATCTGCTGAACACATAAGGTATTTTGAAGAAAGCTGAAACCTGTAACCATTGACTTCCATAGCAAGAAAAACAATTACTATGGAAGTCAATGTTTATATGTTTCCAGCTTTCTTCAAAATATCTTCTTTAGCATTCAACAGAAGCAAAAGAAAATGCAAACAGGTTTCGAACAAGTGAAAGTTGAGTAAATTATGGCAGAATTTTCATTTTATGGGGTGAACTGTCCCTTTAAGGTATGTTCTTGTGTTTGTAGTCCAGGCTGTTCTGGAACACACATGTACTTCTGCTAATTTCGAAAAGAGGAAGCACTCCAGAGCCAAGAGAAGAAGCCAGACTAATGGCTAATTGGGGTGGTCGTAGAGCACATTTCTGTTTTTCTTTTCCTTTTTTTCTCTCTTTTGTTCCCTTTGGGTGGAGGATTATTGAAAACTCTGATTGCAACACTGTATGAAGCAACAAGACATGTTGGGGCCCAAAAAAAGAAAGATCGATGTGCTTCTGCTAATGCGTGTGAATGGAAAGCAAACAAAATATACCTACCAAAAGTGTGCGCACACTCATATGCATGCCCGTACTGCAATTTACAGTTACAAACAGCATTTAAGTGAAACTTTACTGACAGCGCACCGCCACCAAAGGGAAATCACCAACACCTCAGAGAGCTAAATATAATTCAAGACAGTTCACTTTGCAGCATCGGTTTCAAATAAGGTCTGCCTGCTCAAACAGCATAGAAATAATTAAGAAGGAATGTGTACTGAAAACAGAGCCTGACGTCATTTAATTGCACTTAAAACACCCTTATCTAGACATGCCATTTCAAAGGGGAATACCTCACAAGATTTTGAGAACATGCGCCAGGCCTTGGGGCGCCTTTATGTTACAGAAAGAGAAATTTAAGGGAACCCAAAACAATGACTGTGCTTTCAACAGGATGAATAGTCTCTCACGTGTGTGTGTGATGTGATTTGTTTGGGTGTGTGTGGGACGTTACTCACAAAAACACTCACTGATACACTCTGACCTCACGACACCAGAAAAATGACATCACTTTTCATGACCTGATGGTGACCTGTAGTCATTCCTGAGTCCCTGGGTAAGAGCGCTGAGAAAATAGCATGACCTCTGACCTTTAGACAAGAGGAAAATATGATTATTATTACTTTTTTAACATTAAACCAATCAAATTAGTTAATACAAGAACAATATATTCTAAGAAACAGAAGATTTATTAAATAAATTGGGTGGAGCTGAGACAGCATTTGTTGATGACTGTATTTTTGGCACCGCTCCCTATAATTCTGAGAATCAAGGCTAGTAAATTTTGCTCTGTGGGTCTGGAATTTATTACCAACAAGTTCTTGCATGGTAAAGCAAATCAGATCATTTACCACAGACACATTTGTCATTGAGGTTCAAATTAATTTTTGGAGGATGCTTAATTAACACCTAAAGTAGAAGAATAAGGGTTTACCTTAAATGCATTACCTAAAACCACAAGACTAACATTTATTCAGTTTGCCATTAAACTTGCATGCTGTCAAGCCCCTATGATTTCACCAAGTAGGACTACGTGATTGTTATCCAACTAATATTCCCCTCTGATTTTGGGAATAATTTACAGTTATGGTTGGGTTTAGGGGTAGGGAATAGGTAACGTTATGAATTACATTTTCCAACAAAAATAATGTTCCAGGATCAACATAGATGTTAATCCAGGATCGCATCGTACTTGGCAAAATCATGACGTGCGTCATAAGAGTCATGAAATATTCGTATTGATATGTCTCAGCTTTAGTCAACATTTGTTTTAATTTCGTTGTTATGTTGTCAGTTTGCAGAATAGCAACTAATTTCATTACTTTTTTGTACTCACCCTTGTCGCTCCAAACTCACGCCGTTTTCATTGATGAAAAACATGAGGAGTTCGTTATAAAGCGCGCGAAAAAGCACACAAAGTATTCCTCAGTGTTCCTGTGTTGTATTTAGTCTGCTAAACACTGTATATTCTATGGTTTTGTGTGGGGAAATGGACGCCGATTTGAGTTGTAATCATTTTAAATCAGTTCCTCTGACGAAATTCGAACGTACGTCAGACGTTACGTCTGAGCATGGAGTCCCCGCGGCCGACGCCATGACGAAAATACTTGATACTTGAAAATGACCGCCAATTTATAAACGTAACTATCGCCTATAAAGTGTGACAGAGCCTGATTTAAGCTTTTCGTCCCCAAAAATCATACAAAAACAAGCATAAAATCATACAATTCAATGATAGAACGCATCCTTGATCACTGTCAGCTTCTTCTACACCAGCATTTTATATAAAATTTAATGCAAATGTACAGGACTGACAGAAACATGGGGACCATCGTAAATGTATTTGTATTATACATTTGTAGTATTTATTTGTGGAATTTATTTATAATTTCGTGTTTTTAATCAATTGTGAATGATAAAAACTTAAACTTGCTATTTCTGAAGTATTTTTTTTCTAAATAACAGTTTTTAGCATAACAAAACTATTAAAGCTGTAAATTCAATTGGGCTGAGGACAAGGACAATGACAGGGTTTGTACTCTTGTAAAGCGTTTTTAATAAAGAAAAAAAAATCTGAGAACCAAATAAATGACATATTCATTTACTGAACAACTCACAGAAATCAACCATCAGTTCATTTTAGAAATTTTTGGGATGAAATACTTTTTATTCACTGTATTTATGTTTTTATTTCAGGGACAGATAATGTACGTTTCTGGTAGAATGTCCCCTATGAATTTGAAAAGACTTTTGTGTTTTGCTACAGTAACGCAAATAGACAGAGGTTTAAGTAAAAATTTAACAATCCTACTCCCCATGATATGATACTTCAGAGTAATTTCCATTAAACTACAAACCTAGCCTATATGTTGAGATGTCATTATTGTTCTAATGGTTCATGCATCAATTTTTAAACAGCAACCTATTAGATTTAGCTACTGTATAATTTCAGGACAAGTCTTATCAAAGCAATAAAAGTACATTCTCTACTCAAAAGATCTTTAACAACATTTATGCTTGTGAGAATAATGTCATATATTGTCTTGTTAAAAATACCAAACATAACATTATTTACACGATAGATTCAAAAAACCACAAAGCCAAACTGTACATTAACACAATTTTTTAATGAATGTTGACTATTTGTATAGCACAACCTTCAAAAAATTCCTCTGTCGAATCTCCCCAGCAAGTACCTTAATGTCAAAACAACATAAAATTGACATGATGCCACATCAAAAATTCAAATTGATTTAATGTCAAATCCTTGATGTACCTTGAAATCGACACAATAATGCCTTTTTGTCCACCAAAACAATGACACAAAGTGTATTTATTCATCTGAAAGCTTCAATTCCAAATTTACAGTGGATTTTGCATCTCTACAATGTATGTCAAGTACCCCAGCAGACACACAACATCATAAGACGTTAATATTAGGTTAGATTTAGGTCACCGGTGTCTAAGGACTGTTATTTTGATGTCCAATTACGACGTGAAATGATGTTGATATTTTGATGATTTTAAGTTGTGTTGGAAAGTAACCAAAATCCAACGTCGAGCCAACATCTTAAACCAACATCATATTGACGTGAAATACTGACATTTGTTCGTCAGGTATGGCAGCCAAAATCCAACATCTGATAGACGTCAAAGTGGTAACGTCAACACAACGTCAAGCTGTATCATTAGATGTTAATATTTGTTCTTTTTAGGTTGCGCTGGAAAGTATCCAAAATGCAATGTCTGTTTGACGTTGGACATTGACGTCGGCCTGACGTTGGCTTCTGACCTCCACTCAATTTTCATTTTCAAACAAAATGCAAGGTGCCACGACGTTGGGGTACAACGTCAATCTGACGTTTTTATGACACCAATTCTAGATGTCAATTTGATGTAATTTTGATACAGTAGTCAACTGACATCAAATCGATTTGCATTTTTAACATTTATTGATGTTGTTTTGATATCAAGGTACCCGCAGGGTCATATATAAGCATGAGACGATAACCGTTTTCAAGGTATACGGCGGTTTGGAAAAGTCAAGGTTTTAAAACCGTCAAAATTTTCTGCTTTACCATTCCTACGGATGTTTTACTTGACAACAGTATCTCCAGCAGAAAAGATATCCAAAGATGTCATTTTAAACTGTAAAGAAACCTGTGTTTTTGAAACTAACGAAGACAGCAAAAGTCAATAATTCATTTTAATTATTTAGCCTGACATGTTTACTGCTCCAAAATATTATAAATGTTTCTCCAAATAAAATATATTGTGTTCAAAGGGGAAAAAAGTTTTTGTATTTTACCCAGACATTTAAAAATATTACATTTTAGAGCAGTAATCACAATACCGTGAAACAGTGATATATTTATCCAAGGTTATCATACCGTCAGAATCTTATATCGGCCCATAGTCATATATACACCATTTGTTTACATAATCTTGCTTGAAATAGATGAAGATACTTCATGTAAATAAATAAACAAGACTTTTTAAAAATGTGCATAGCCCTATACAAAGTGTACCATATTAACAACTAGCTCATTTGTAAACACTCCTTAAAGTCTCCATTAAAAAAATGTCATCTCATTTGTAAAAAAAGAAGCTAAAAGAGCATTACACTCTATTTAACTGGCGTCTGGCATATCGTCAAGTGGCTTCACTCATGCTCTCTAAATATTTCCCCTCCTCATTGTAGTCCATATGCCCCCTGTCTGTCTGCACGTGCCCTCCAGTGCCAGGGCAGCGTGGCGCGGCCTTTTCCTGCCAATCTCCTTCATCCCGTTGACATCCGCACGCCTTGTGCTAAAGGTCTCCGACTGCTAAGAGGCTCCTCTGCGCATCACCTGCAGCGATGCGGCTGTTCCTGCGCAGTCACAGAGTGGCGATTAGCAGAGCATTCATTAGCGCGATTAGCCGTGGACACAACAGACCCCTGACCGACGGCACAGAGGATAATGAGGGCCGGGGTAGAAAAACAGAGGGGGGATGCTTGGGTCTCAAATGCTAACAGCCATCTGTTAGCAGTAACTGTAAGCTTACTCTAACTTTCTTTATGATGAGGTTGTTGTTCTTCTTAATATGCTTGCGAAGGACTTTGTACATTGTTTCTCCTTGCCCATGGGGACAGAAAGAGTCACTCTTACCTGACTCATGACTCCTACAGGCCTCTCACGGATCAGTGCTGATGCTAACGCTAACCTTGCCCAAGAAGAGGGAGAGATATGCGCTGACCTAAGTGCTTGTTAAGTGCTGGACAGTACAGTAGTTTTTTTCTCCAAGGACTGTTGTAGTTGTCACATACTAACTAGTCATGTTAAATTAAAATAAGCATGCATGTATGTGACAGTATGACATTTTGTAGCTATTCATTCTATTAATCTGGGGTTGCCACAGTGGAATGAACCGCCAACTTATCTAGCACATGTTTTACACAGCGGATGCCCTTCCAGCTGCAACCCATCACTGGGAAACATCCATACACACCCATTCACATTCATACACTACGGACAATTTAGCCTACCCAATTCACCTTTACCGCATGTCTTTGGACTTGTGGGGGAAACCGGAGCACCCGGAGGAAACCCACGCGAACACGGGGAGAACATGCAAACTCCACACAAAAACAGCAACTGATCCAGCCGAGGCTAGAACCAGCGACCTTCTTGCTACCTTCGTGCTACCCACTGCGCCACCGCATCGCCCATTTTGTAGCTATATCATTTTAAACATTCTTGATTTGTTTTTAATGTACATGGGTGAAAGTTAGGGCTGGGCCGATAAACAATATTATATCGAATCGCGATTAAATTTGTCAATAACAATGATAAGCTCTGGCCTTTTTTTTATTGTATATTGGTCTAAGAGCCAATCACACAGCAGAAATGTACGATGGGAATCTAAAAGTGTGTTGATATAAGAGATGTACGGAATTTTTGGCGACCGAAAATTTATCGGCCGAATATTTTATGGCATTTAATGTACCCTCTAATTTTTGTAGCTTCAGTCATTGTTGGCATTCTCTTTTAAATCTGTAAGCATTAACAACTTATATTGAAATATATATCGTTATCGTTCAATATGGAAAATAATTATCTAGATTGCATTTTTGCCATATCGTCCAGCCATAGTGGAAGTACACTAATGAAAACTAGAGATGCACCAATACCGTTTTTTTACAATCCAATACCAAAAATTTGAATACGGATACAGATACTGATCCAATACTGGTGCAGTTGTTTAATATAATACAATTTCTGTACTTCAGATGATCTGACATTTGTAAACAGCAAAACACATTGCCTAAAATGCAAAACTATAAGCCTAATAAGATCCGTTCCCAAAAAGTACTAACATACAATGGAAAAAAAATAGTGTGGTTTGTGAAAATTAATAGTATTTTAGAAGATTACATATCTACATTAAAAAGTTTCACATTTTTAACTGATAACTGATAATAATGATTTCTTAGGCATTTTGCATTTATTCATTCATTTTCCCTCAGCTTAGTCCCTTTATTAATCAGCAGAATGAACTGCCAACTTATCCAGCATATGTATTACACAGTGGATTCCCTTACAGCTGCAACCAAGTACTGGGAAACAACCATACACTTTCAAATTCACACTCACACTCATACACTATGGCTAATTTAGTTTATTCAATTCACCTATAGCGCATATCTTTGGACTGTGGGGGAAACCGGAGCACCCGAAGGAAACCCACGCAAACTCTGGGAGAACATGCAAACTCCGCACAGAAATGCCAACTGACCCTTGCCGGTACTTAAACCAGCGACCTTCTTGCTCTGAGGCAAGAAGCATTTTGCAATGGTTACTATTTATTATTTCTCTAGATTTTTATAAAATCCTAATTAAACCAGTTACCGCTGTCCCCCAGTGAGCCACAAAAGACCACTTTATGACCACGTGATTTAAAGGATTTAAACTAAAGGATTTAAGATTGTAGGTTTAGTTTAAAGTTGGAAAAAATGTCAAAAGAGCTGATGATGTTCTCTTACCACTCCTGAATCCAACACAAACCCAATATAGTAAAAAGCTTTCCATATTGCATGCTTATTTTGTAATATTAAAGGCACAGTGTGTATTGTTTGCCACTAGAGGGCGTGTATTCACAACAAACAAAGGTGTAGTTTGATGACGTCAGAATCATGGGAGTTGTAGTCCTCATTACATCCTATGGGACTCTTGCAGAAATCATGTCTCTCATAAGTCAATTCCTGGAGGGCCGCAGCTCCAACAACAATCGAGGTGTTCAAAAGAATCTTGAACGCCTTGATTATTTAGAACAGCTGTGTTTGATTAGGGTTGGAGCAAAACTGTGCAGAGCTGCAACCCTCCAGGAATTAACTTTGACACCTATGATGTAGATGGACGAGCTAAAGTATTCAATGCTTACTGTCATGGTAGTATAAAACAGAGTAAGGCTGAAAGCTGTGGAAGTGAAAACAAAAGCGTTAAAGCATTTATACGAAAGCAGCAGAGCTTTTATTGTGCCACAGTCCACCACTTCCCTTACTTCAGCTCCTGGAGAAGAAGCAGCACTGTTTTATCAAACTAAATACATTTTAAGCTTCTGTTATAATGCCGCTCTGTGCTGCACATCATACACCTGGCGCAATGTGGCGCAAGGCACGACGCAATTGTTGTTTGCTAGTTTCAGCTCGACGCAAGAGTCATTTTGAAGTTTTGCACCATGCTATTTAAACAGCAAATGCATTTGCGCTCATATGTGCGCCCATAGGCGTTCTGGTCTAAAAAAAGGAGGTGTGTTGAGGTGCATTGCTGGTCTAAAGTCCAGCGCTGAGCGCGTTAGTTGTGCGCCTCGCTTAAACATTGCTTAATACACACAGGATGTAGAGCAATACGTAAATATCTTTACAAATGAAAAAGAATTAAAGGATTAAAATATTACAAAAATTATTACTTTCTAGCCTACATAAATATAAAACCACTGCCTCCATGCCTTCTTTATCTCGGGGGGCTTTTTCAGTTTATTCATGACAAATTGCTTTTGTATAATGTTATTATTATTAGCAGTATTATTTATTATGCATATTTATATTTGTTTAATTAAAAACACGCTTAGATTTGCCCACTTGTCAGGTTTTAGACCATATGGGGCATAGCATGTATATTTGGTTTTGACCACACTTCGTTATTATTGTTTATTTATTCGTTTGCTGGAAATTAGAACTGAATTTAGAAATAGTTTTAAAACAAATCTTTGTGCTTAACAAATGAAATTAATTATGTATAAGCTAATGGATGTCTGTGCGTACAACACGTTTCCTTATCCACGAGAGTGAAAGTAAAGAATGAGGAGCCCCATTCTCTCATTCTCGCGCTGTAGATGCTCTGTTTAACTGTTTTCTCACTAGTGAAGCGCTCAGTTTTTCCACCTACAAACTCTGCCTGGTAAATAGCAAATGCGCTATGGCGCGACGCAGCTGACTCTTAAAAGGAATGAGAGATGAGACGCTGATTGGTTTATTCTTAAAGCACACCTATAACTCATTAAGAGAATAAGCTCAACCCTGTTAGACCGTGCGCCGCGGCGCAAAGCGGAATCTTCCGTCCTTAAAATAGCAAAAGTGGATTCTGACACACCCTTAATGCTTTTGTGCCCTGCTCTTTGGACTTTGCGCCTAGATCATTAAAATAGGGCCCTCGGTCTCAATAATCAAAACCCAACAATCTTCCAAACATTTGGGATAATGTCAGTACACAAGTCAGCAAAACATATACTGTAACACTGTTCTTTTTGCATATTTGAATGACAAAATCGTACATATTGTGCCTTCAAATCCAAAGCTCAGAAAAGGCTTACACTGTAAAAAATGCTGGATTCGATTTGTGTTGGGACAACATGAAAAAATTAGGTTAACATAATCGTTTTTACAAATTTAAGTTGATTGAATATAAAACAATTCGGAAAACCTCAAGAATTGTGTTGTTTCAGCTCATTTTAAATAAGTCATTTAAACAAACAGCAAACATCATTTTTTTGAGTGTACATGCATCATCCACCAAAAGTCTCTCCAATGAACGAAATCAAGGTGGTTGAGTTGTCGTTAAAAAAAAATTGGTATAAATGTGAATGTGCATCCCTCATCTACTTGTGATCAACCAAAACACCAGGCCTTTGTGTTGATACGACCCACAAGTTCAAATATTTCAAATTTACAGGAATTGTCGAAAATACAACAAGCAGTTCCTATTCTCCTTCTGAGTACACTGCGAAAAGCAGACGTTCGACAAACAGAAAGTAGAAGCTTAACAGTCTTTAAGAAAGCTGCTTGTTTAAACTACGTCTTTAAAATGAGCTGAATCAACACAGGGGTGGCACAGTGGCTCAGTGGTTAGCACTGTTGCCTCACAGAAAGAAGGTTACTGGTTTGAGTCCTCGGCTGGCTTAGTTGGCATTTCTGTGTGGAGTTTGCATGTTCTCTCTGTGTTGGCGTGGGTTTCCTCCGGGTGCTCCGGTTTCCCCCCACAGTCCAAACACATGTGCTATAGGTGAACTGAATAAACTAAATTGGCTGTAGTGTATGCGTGTGAATGTGATAGTTTATGGGTGTTTCCCAGCACTGGGTTGGGTTGGACGTCCGCTATGTAAAGCATATGTTGGATAAGTTGTCGGTTCATTCCGCTGTGGTGACCTCTGATGAATAAAAGAACTAAACCGAAGGAAAACGAATAAATCAACACAATTCTTGAGGGTTTTTTGAAACAACTTAATTGTTTTATGTTCAATCAACTTAAATTTGTAAAAACAATTAAGTTAACTTAATCGATTTGTGTTGGGACAACATGAAGGAACTGAGTGGAACCCTGCATTTTTTACAGTGTACACTCAAAAATGACATTTGCTGTTTGTTCAAACTACTTATTTAAAATGAGCTGAAACAACACAATTATTGAGGTTTTTTTTTTGGGGGGGGGGGGGCAACTTAGTTCTTTTATGTTCAATCCACTTAAATTTGTAAAAACAAATAGATTAATTTAATTCCTTCATGTTTCTCCACCCCTTTTACCCATGCAGTGAACTAGCCATCCGTTCTGGCAGCGAAGTGTGCAGTGATGTGCTAATAGTTAGTGAACATATTTAAGTGTTCCCTCTCTCGGCGAACCCGAAGGCTCCATGTTCACCAGCTTGACTGATATAACCACAGGCACGACTCTCTCTTTTTTTTTCTCTCTCGTCTCTTCAGCTTTTCCCTTTTCACCCCACGCCATGTCTTTTCCACAGCCATAAACTACGATCTGTCAACACTGATTATCCATTCGCTCAGAACAAAATGACACTTTCATGGAAATCGCTTATACATGAGCCGTGAATATATTTGTGTCTGTGTGTGTGTGTGGGAAGCATGAACGAGCTGCTGTGCATTAGAAACTCCAGTAAACGTGATTGAAATGATATGAGAATTATTATCAATGTTCTTCTCAACGTTTCTTAAACGGGAAGTACTGTCCTATAATTTCTCACGTGCTTCTGCCTTATCTAGAGAAAAACAACTCTTCTGCGTAATTTGGATTTTACTGTAAAAATAAATGACTAATTTCAGGGGTAAAAATCTGTAAAAATGCTAGTTATAATCTGTAGCCTGGTTATCAGTAAGTCTCCTGAATATATACGGTTAATAACTGTAAATTGACTTATTTTAGAATTCTCTGCATGGCACTTCATGTTTTATACCTTTTTTTGTTGACATTATTATGGTTATTTTTAGCTTTTTTCTCATCAGTTACACTGTTAACAATTTCCTGTAGATTTTAAAGTAACTTACTGTAAAATAAATTACAGGTAAAATACTGCATTTACATTTACAGCACCATTTATCTTGCTGTATATGCATTTACAGAATTGTATGTATATCTTTACTGTAAAATATACAGTAATTTTCACAATGCAACTTTAAAATACAATAACATACTGCATAACTGTGCTACAGTAAAATGCAGTTCATTTTACAGTTAAATACTGTGTAATTTACAAATATCGTTATTAATCTATGTATATTAGAGTTTTATGTCTAATTTTGATAGATGTTTATTGCATGATTTTAATTGTATGTGCGTCACCATAATGGTGTTTAGCAGTTGTGAGAATGACACTGAGCACCTTTTATATATTAGTATATTTATTTGTTTGTGAGTTGTTTGTGATGAGCTTTGGTTTATACTTTCTCATTACCACCTGCTTATGAGTGTTTTTTTTTTGGTCTGTGTAACAAAGGTGTGATGTGTAGATGTTCATACTTCAGATGTTCAATGGTGTATAAATGAATGAAATACAGTAGTTTACTGTACAATGTAAAAAATTGTCTAACGGTTTCTGCCGTATTTTTAATGGTAAAGTTCTGACAACTACATGTGTTTATTTTACTGTAAATTTTACGGTAAAATAACGTGCATTGCTTTTTGAAATGTAGATAATGTCGTTGCTTTGTGATCTTAATGTTGATGTATTGTAATCTTAATATCGTTGTGTTTTGAGGTTAGTGTTTGCTTTTTGAAATGTAGTTGCATTATGATCTTAATGCCATTGCGTTGTAATCTTAATGTCATTGCATTGTAATTAATGTCATTGTGCTGTAATCTTAATGTCATTGTGTTGTGAGAAAAATGTTCGCTTTTTGAAAAGTAGTAGCGTTGTGATCTTAATGTCAATGAATTGTGATCCTAATATCGTTGTTGTGAGATTAATGATTGCTTTTTGAAATGTAGTTGTATTATGATCTTAATGTCGTTGCGTTGTGATCTTAATGTCATTGTATTGTGAATGTAATGATTGCTTTTTGAAATATAGTCACGTTATATCTTAATGTCGTTGCGTTGTGATCTTAATGTCATTGTGTTGTGATCTTAATGTCGTTGTGTTGGAATCTTAATGTCATTGCGTTGTAATCTTAATGTCATCGTATTGTGAAAATATTGTTTGCTTTTTGAAATGTAGTTGTGTTATGATCTTAATATCATTGCATTGTGATTTTAATGTTGTTGTATTGTGAAAATAATGTTTGCTTTTTGAAATGTAGTTGCATTATATCTTAATGGTGTTGCGTTGTGATCTTAATGTCGTTGTGTTGGGATCTTAATGTTGTTGTGTTGTGATCTTATTGTCATTGTGTTAATAATGTTTACTTTTTGAAATGTTGTTGCGTTATATCTTAATGTCGTTGTGTTGGGAAATGTCGTTGCATTGGAATCTTAATGTCGTTGTGTTGGGAGAATAATGTTTGCTTTTTGAAATGTAGTTGCGTTACATCTAAATGTCGTTGCGTTGTGATCTTAATGTCAATGAATTGTAATCCTAATGTCGTTGTGTTGGGATCTTAAAGTCATTGCGTTGGGATCTTAATGTTGTTGCGTTGTGATCTTAATGCCATTGTGTTGGAATCTTAATGTCATTGCGTTGTAATCTTAATGTCATTGCGTTGTAATCTTAATGCTGTTGTATTGTGAGAATAATGTTTGCTTTTTGAAATGTTGTTGTGTTATATCTTAATGTCATTGCGTTGTGATCTTATTGTCATTGTTTTAATAATGTTTACTTTTTGAAATGTAGTTGCATTATATCTTAATATTATTTCATTGTGATCTTAATGTCATTGTGCTGTAATCTTAATGTCATTGTGTTGTGAGAAAAATGTTCGCTTTTTGAAAAGTAGTAGCGTTGTGATCTTAATGTCAATGAATTGTGATCCTAATATCGTTGTTGTGAGATTAATGATTGCTTTTTGAAATGTAGTTGTATTATGATCTTAATGTCGTTGCGTTGTGATCTTAATGTCATTGTATTGTGAATGTAATGATTGCTTTTTGAAATATAGTCACGTTATATCTTAATGTCGTTGCGTTGTGATCTTAATGTCATTGTGTTGTGATCTTAATGTCGTTGTGTTGGAATCTTAATGTCATTGCGTTGTAATCTTAATGTCATCGTATTGTGAAAATATTGTTTGCTTTTTGAAATGTAGTTGTGTTATGATCTTAATATCATTGCATTGTGATTTTAATGTTGTTCATTCATTCATTCATTTTCTTGTCGGCATTGTCCCTTGCGGGGTCGCCACAGCGGAATGAACCGCCAACTTATCCAGCACGATTTTACGCAGCGGATGCCCTTCCAGCCACAACCCATCTCTGGGAACTTCCACACACACATTCACACTCATACACTATGGACAATTTAGCTTACCCAATTCACCTGTACTGCATGTCTTTGGACTGTGGGGGAAACCGGAGCACCCGGAGGAAACCCACGCGAACCCAGGGAGAACATGCAAACTCCACACAGAAACGCCAACTGACCCAGCCTAGCCGAGGTTCGAACCTGCGACCCAGCGACGTTCTTGCTGTGAGGCAACAGCACTACCTACTGCGCCACTGGGTTGCCATTTTAATGTTGTTGTATTGTGAAAATAATGTTTGCTTTTTGAAATGTAGTTGCATTATATCTTAATGGTGTTGCGTTGTGATCTTAATGTCGTTGTGTTGGGATCTTAATGTTGTTGTGTTGTGATCTTATTGTCATTGTGTTAATAATGTTTACTTTTTGAAATGTTGTTGCGTTATATCTTAATGTCGTTGTGTTGGGAAATGTCGTTGCATTGGAATCTTAATGTCGTTGTGTTGGGAGAATAATGTTTGCTTTTTGAAATGTAGTTGCGTTACATCTAAATGTCGTTGCGTTGTGATCTTAATGTCAATGAATTGTAATCCTAATGTCGTTGTGTTGGGATCTTAAAGTCATTGCGTTGGGATCTTAATGTTGTTGCGTTGTGATCTTAATGCCATTGTGTTGGAATCTTAATGTCATTGCGTTGTAATCTTAATGTCATTGCGTTGTAATCTTAATGCTGTTGTATTGTGAGAATAATGTTTGCTTTTTGAAATGTTGTTGTGTTATATCTTAATGTCATTGCGTTGTGATCTTATTGTCATTGTTTTAATAATGTTTACTTTTTGAAATGTAGTTGCATTATATCTTAATATTATTTCATTGTGATCTTAATGTCATTGCGTTGTAATCTTAATGTCGTTGTATTGTAAAAAATAATGTTTGTTTTTTGAAATGTAGTCTCGTTATATCTTAATGTCGTTGCATTGTGATCCTAATGTCGTTGTGTTGGGAGAATAATGTTTGCTTTTTGAAATTTAGTTGCGTTATATCTTAATGTTGTTGCGTTTTGATCTTAATGTCGTTAAGTTGTGATCGCAATGTCGTTGCGTTGTGATTTTAATGTCGTTAAGTTGTGATCTTAATGTCGTTGCGTTGTAATCTTAATGTCGTTGCGTTGGGATATTAATGTCGTTGCGTTGGGATATTAATTTTGTTGCGTTGTGATCTTAATGTCGTTGTGTTGGGAGAATAATGTTTGCTTTTTGAAATTTAGTTGCGTTATATCTTAATGTCGTTTCGTTGTGATCTTAATGTCGTTGCGTTGTAATCTTAATGTCGTTGCGTTGGGATAATAATGTTGTTGCGTTGTGATCTTAATGTCGTTGTGTTGGGAGAATAATGTCTGCTTTTTTAAATTTAGTTGCGTTTTATCTTAATGTCGTTGCGTTGTAATCTTAATGTCGTTGCGTTGGGATATTAATGTTGTTGCGTTGTGATCTTAATGTCGTTGTGTTGGGAGAATAATGTCTGCTTTTTTAAATTTAGTTGCGTTTTATCTTAATGTCGTTGCGTTGTGATCTTAATGTTGTTGTGTTGGGATCTTGATGTCATTGCGTTGTAATCTTAATGTCATTGCGTTGTGAGAATGTTTGCTTTTTGAAATGTAGTTGCATTATATCTTAATGTTGTTGCATTGTGATGTTATTGGCGTTGTGTTAATAAGTTTGCTTTTTGAAATGTAGTTGCATTATATCTTAATGTCATTGTGTTGGGATCTTAATGTCATTGCATTGTGATCTTAATGTCGCTGTGTTGTGAGATTAATGTTTGCTTTTTGAAATGTAGTTGTGTTGTCCACTACAGGACCACCATATATTTAAACATATATGTGTACATATTTGTATTTCTAATGGTTGGAAAAAAATTATATGCAAGCAGCCATTTTTGCAATATTTCAAAATGTATGTTTATGTTTATGTTCATAAATGGCATATTTATATACATAAAATCCAAATTATAAACTCATATATCATATATGTAACTTGCATATATTTCCATGTATCAGATTTCTATATGGGCTGCATTGCAACCTCCAGTAAGCACAGTGAATTTATATGAGAATGATCAATATAACATTTGTTTAACGAGAAGTACTGTCCTATAATCTCTCATGTGTGTCTGCCTTCAGAGAAAACAAAACCCTTTTGCGAACTTCTCTTTGTTCTGGACCCGGTGTGATGAAACTGACAGACACCTGACGTCATGTGAGTGGGATCAAATAATATCGAAAGCTGTTTGATCGGAAAAACGGCTAAAAATAATGCTGTTTATAGAGAGATGCGCAAAGGTGGGGCGAAAAGTTCAAATAAACCTTTTGGTGACCTTTAATAGTGGCTGATGGATTTGGTGATAGGGTGGCTTACAGTACATAAACCTGAAAAACAACAGTTTTGTAAATGTATAAAAAGATCACACTATGATATAGTAAATTCTTCATTTAAATAAATAATGATATCAATTGTAGGAACTGAGCTTGTGGTGGTGGAATGAAGAGAGAGGAAGCCAACTTCCTCTGTAGCCTGGTTTGATTTTGAAGATATCAAAGAAGTGAGACGGAAGCCACTGTTCTTGGTTACGGTTGGATGTCTATCTTATTCTTGTCTGTTTTTTTTTCTTCTCTAGCCTCATACTTTCACTATGACTGGCTCATTCATGAACAAACAATCTGGGTCTAATTTTGAAATGAAAAAAAAAAGACTTACTCATTATTATGGTAGACAATGGAATCAAAATATGAGTATCATTTCATTGTGATGTAAACAATATCACTGAAAATGTTGATTTAAATTAAGATCTTACAGTGAGTTTAAGCTGTACACATTTAAAATAAAATGTGAGATTTGCATTTTTGTTAGTAAGTACTGTACATTTGAACCCATGACCTTGGTGTTTCAGTAGAGACTTCTGAAGAAAAAGTGCGGCCCTTGAAGAATGACCTCCACCCTGATCTCATCCGATGACACAACTGAAAGTCCACACACATCACTGTCAATGAATCATTATCACTCAGAAGAATTATTTAGAGGATTGGAGAAGCAGAGCTACTGAATGCATTTGTATTCTGACCAGTTGAAAATTGTGCTAGAAAAAAGTATACATATATATTTAATTTTGACATATATTATATCTTTGTAAAATCCAAATATGAACTTGTATGTCATATATATGCAATTATTATGCAATTGAATTATTGTAAAGCATTGGATTTAATAAATATAAGGTTGCATAATTATTTATAAATATATATTTATGTAATATTCAGGTTTTTTTATTTGTTTTTTTATTGGTGTCACTATTCGTTATGGATTACGATCCAAAATATATTGGGAAAAATATACATGTAAGCCTCAATGAATTAGAAAAAATATATATGTAGGCCCCAATAAATTAGAAACAATACTTATGTAAGCCCCAATAAATTAAAAAATATATATATATGTAAGCCCAAATAAATTGAAAAATTATATATATATATATATATATATATATATATATATATATATATATATATATATATATATATATATGTTTCTGTGTGGAGTTTGTATGTTTTCCCCGCGTTTGCGTGGGTTTCCTCCGGGTGCTCCGGTTTCCCCCACAGTCCAAAGACATGTGGTACAGGTGAATTGGGTAGGCTAAATTGTCCATAGTGTATGAGTGTGAATGAGTGTGTATGGATGTTTCCCAGAGATGGGTTGCGGCTGGAAGGGCATCCTCTGCATAAAACATGTGCTGGATAAGTTGGCGGTTCATTCCAATGTGGCGACCCTAGATTAATAAAGGGATTAAGAAAATGAATGAATATATATATATATATATATATATATATATATATATATATATATATATATATATATATATATATATATATATATATATATATATATATATATATATATACATACACACAGTATAAAGCCTAAATAAATTGAAAAAATAGATATATGTAAGCCCCAATAAATTGAAAAAAAATATATATGTAAGCCCCAATAAATTAGAAAAATATATACAGTATAAGCAAGCCCCAATAAATAAATAAAACATATACGTAAACCCCAATAAATTAGAAAAAATATGTATTTAAGCCTTAATAAATTGAACAAAATATATATGTAAGCATCAATAAATTAGAATACAAATATATGTAAGCCACAATAAATTGAAAATATATATTAGTAAGCCCCAATGAATTAGAAAAAATATATAAGCGCCCATTTTTGCATTATTTGCAAATTTGTATATATGACACATTTATATACGTTAAATACAAAATACAAATTTGTATGTCATATATGTAATTTTATTTATTTATTTATTTTTATTATTCCAAAATCTGAAGACTAAATGATTTTTGGACTAAATTTGGAGTAAATGTTAGCCCTTTACAGAATTTCTTTTTCTTTTTTACATTTTACCTTTTACATTTATAACAACCCACACTCAATAAATACAGTAAAGGCAGAGAAAACTGAAAAATATTAAGTAGTCTCTTAATATTTTTTAATCGCAAAATTAATTAGTTCATAAATATTGAAGAATTGAATCTCAGTGAGTAAATCTGAAATGTAATTTATAGCTCAACATTTGGTAAAAGGATTGCAAAAATTGTATAAACAAATGGTAAAAATAAAACCTCATATAATATTTAGAACCTCCCATGTTTTCTAGTTAAGCTGTTTTTATCTCTGTAAAAATCTTCATCACGATTTGAATACGCAAAAAGAAATAAGATAAAGACTAATTTTAGCACATTGCTAAATATGATTGTGATCAGTTTGTCTGATCATTTGAATTGTCAGAATCTTAATCATGCTTAGAATAACATGATAAACTGATCTGCACTATTATTAACTGTTTACAATTTCTTTAGAAGCCTTAAAAACGGAAATGCGCTATTATTGGAAAGGGTGTTACATTAGTGACACATACTTAAGGTAGTCATATAGGTTAACCGGCCAATCAGAACACTGAAAGCTTTTAAGAAGGAGGGGTTTAATCGGAGCATTTCAGACAGACTTAGAAAAGAGGTGCTGCAAAATGTGACAAAAATCTACTACACCCAGTAAACAATAACAATAAAGTTTAAAAGGGGCATAAACGACTAACATGCAATATTATTGGAAAGGGTGTTGTACATTTGTGACACATGCTTAAGTTATTTGCATACAATCACACTGCTTTATGGCTAGTCAACCAGCCAATTAGAACCGTCTGAATTGTTTTTAGAAGGGGCTTAATCAGAGCATTTCAGACTGCCTTAGGTGCTGCAAAATGTGTTTGTTAGTTTATTAAAAACAACTAAAATTAACTTATTCTACTTCCGCTGTAATGACCCCTGATTAGTAAAGGGACTAAGCCAAAAGGGAAATGAATATGGAAATATTGACATGCCTTATTAAAATGAAGATTTAAAAATTAGGAATGCAAAATCCCTGGCTGTTTTTTGTGACTTAAAACTTATATTTTAGAGTAGGTTTTATTATCTTGGCTTTGTTTTGGGCCTAGTTTTTATGCATGTATTTTCATTGTATCCAATCAGAACAGTCTGAGCTTTTCAGAAGGAGGGGCTTAATCAGAAAGTTTCAGACTGACTTAAAAAAGAAGTGCTGCAAAATGTGACAAAATCATGTGTTTTTTAATATATTAAAACATATTAATTTATTCTACTACACATAGTCAACAAAAGCAATGAAGTTTAAAAGGGGCTAGAAGCCTTAACAGCTAAAAAATGCTATTATTGGAAAGTGTGTTACAATTGTGACACATGCTAAAGTTATTTGCAAACAATCACACTGCTCTATGGCTATAAGTCAACCAGCCAATCAGAACGCTCTAAGCTTTTAAGAAGGAGGACCTTAATCAGAGCATTTGAGACTAGGCATGGGCCGGTATAAGATTCTGACGGTATGATAACCTTGGATAAAAATATCACGGTTTCACGGTATGACGGTATTGTGATTACTGCTCTAAAATATATTCTTTTTAAATGTCTGGGTAAAAAACTAAAAGTTTTTTCCCCTCTGAACACAATATATTTCACTTTGAGAAACATTTATAATATTTTGGAGCAGTAAACGTGCCAGGCCAAATAATGAAAATGAATCATTGACTGTCTTCATTAGTTTCAAAAACACAGATTTATTTACAATTTAAAATGGCATCTTTGGATATCTTTTCTGCTGGAGATGCTGTTGTTAAAAAAAAGTAAATAAAAAAATCTTACAGATACCTTAGGAACGGTATTAGAGAAAATTTTGGCGGTATGAAAACCTTGACTTTTCCAAACCGCGGTATACCTTGAAAACGGTTATCGTGCATGCCTATTTGAGACAGACTTAGAAAAGAGGTGCTGCAAAATGTGACAAAAAATATGTTTTTCTTAATATTAAAGCATATTAACTTACACTCAATAAACAAAAATATAGACATTTTAAAATAGCCCTATTAAAAGGTATTTTAAAATTAGGAATGTAGAATCCCTGGTTGTTTTTCATTTGTGACTTAAAAGTTACATTTTAGGGTAGTTTTATTATCTTGGCTTTGTTTTCGGCCCAAGTATTTTTGTGTGTATCCAATCAGAACAGTCTGAGCTTTTCAGAAGAAGGTGCTTAATCAGAACGTTTCAAACAGACTTAGAGAAAAAGTGCTGCAAAATGTGACAAGATTATGCATTTTTTAATATGTTAAAACATTAACTTCTTCTACTACACTCAGTAAACAAACACAATTAAGTTTGAAAGGGGCTTTAGAAGCCTTAACAACTAAAATGTGTTATTATTGGAAAGGGTGTTACATTTGTGACACATGCTTAAGTTATTTGCATACAATCACACTGCTCTACGACTATAAGTCAACCAGCCAATCAGAACACTCTGAGCTTGTCAGAAGGAGGTGGTTAAGAAGGAGTGTTTCAGGCAGACTTAGAAAAGAGGTGCTGCAAAATCTGAAAATATTGTGTGTTTTTGAATATTACGGCTTTAAAACATATTCTATTATACCTGCAGGGCTTAATTTGTGATCTGTTCCGGGATACCTTAGTTTACAAATTAAGCACTGACTATACCCAATAAGCAAAAACAATGACATTTTAAAAAAGAAAACTCATTAAAAATTATATTCAAATTAGAAATTGTTTTCAGTCTTTTTGTTCATGTTTTTTTTTTTGTGTGTATCCAATCAGAACACTCTGAGCTTTTCAGAAAGAGGGGCTTAATCAGATTGTTTCAGAGAGACTTTGAAAAGAGGTGCTGCAAAATGTGAAAAAACTTGTGTTTTTTAATATATAAAAGCATATTCCATTCATCTACTACACTCAGTAAACAAAAACAATGACATTTTAAAATTGCATCATGGCTTTTCAACTATATTTGACTCGAAATACTGTAATAAATGGCTGTATGGTATATGAAATAATATAAAATATGGTAGTTTACCGTAAAATATTTAGTTTTGTTACATCTAATGTTGATAAATAATGTTTATTGCATTACTTTAGTCTAGTTTAGTACTCCAAAACATTAAATACATTATAAATGAATGGAAAACGGTAGTTTACCGTAAAATATTTAGTTTTGTTACATCTAATGTTGATAAATAATGTTTATTGCATTACTTTAGTCTAGTTTAGTACTCCAAAAACATTGAATACATTATAAATGAATGGAAAACGGTAGTTTACCGTAAAATATTTAGTTTTGTTACATCTAATGTTGATAAATAATGTTTATTGCATTACTTTAGTCTAGTTTAGTACTCCAAAAACATTGAATACATTATAAATGAATGGAATACGGTAGTTTACCGTAAAATGTTTTATGTTTTGTTACATCTAATGTTGATAAATAATGTTTATTGCATTACTTTAGTCTAGTTTAGTACTCCAAAACATTGAATACATTATAAATGAATTGAATACGGTAGTTTACCGTAAAATGTTTTATGTTTTGTTACATCTAATGTTGATAAACAATGTTTATTGCACTACTTTAGTCTAGTTTAGTACTCTAAAACATTAAATACATTATAAATGAATGAAATATGGTGGTTTACTGTAAAACGTTTTATGTTTTGTTACATCCATTGTTGATAAATAATGCTTATTGCATTACTTTTGTCTAATTTAGCACTCCAAAAACATTGAATACATTTTAAATGAATGAAATATGGTAATTTACGGTAAAAAGATTTGTTTTGTTACGTAAAAAGTTTTATATTTTGTTACATCTAATGTTGATAAATAATGTTTATTGCATTAGTTTAGTACTTCAAAACATTGTACACATTACAAATGAAAAAATACAGTAGTTTACTGCAGAAAGTTTTAGATTTTGCTATATTTAATGATTACTGCATTACTTTAGTTTGGAACTCCAAAACATTGAATACATTATAAATTAATGAATTATAATACTTTACAGTAAAAAGCAACCACAGCTGCCAGTGTGTTATACCGTAAATGTATTTTTACAGTATACAGCAGAAGAGACTTAAGTGTCGTCTTGACAGGACTGTGATTTATACCTGAATGTAGGTGAAAGGTCTTTGCACCGCTGCTGAATGGCGAAACATTGGTTAGCACCTGGCTCCATGCCCAGCCAGTGATGATTCAGACTTATTATCATATTGAGGAGACAGTAGTGGCTTTCTTTTAGTGCTAAACAGGTGTTCAAATGTGGTCGCGCGAATATCTTCACGCACCAGAGATGTGAAGCGGCATTGTGTCCTGACCTGCTACAAACAATCGCTTTTTTCCTATATTATTAAAACTACGGTTTAATGACAGCCATTAGGGTTTAGGGTTAGGTGAAAAACAACATCCATAAAAAAGTTATTTATAGTGGAAAAGGGGATTCAGATGTTCAATACACTAAGAAATAAAGTTTTTTTTCTGATTATTGGAGCTATGTTTTGAAAGACTGTCTTTTGGTTTGACGGGTTAAAGGGTTGGGAGTTGTGCAGGAGAAATGATTGTTGCTTCTGTATCCTTATACTTTTATTATTATAAAATTTCAATAAAGTTATTCAGGCACAAAAAGAAAGAAAGTGTTTTGTTTTGTTTTTAGAGAACCATTTTCTCATATCATTTTTACCGTAACTTTTATGCAATTTGTGATATTTCTTTGCCATTTATTATACTGTGATTGTATTCAGTCTAGTTTTCATGCATGTAAAGTACTTTTAAGATGCTACTTTCAAAAAATATATTCATTTTAAACCTGTTTAAACACATTATTTATCTGTTTTTACTTACGTTTTTTCATTTCTTATACTTATTGTATTTTAAGGTTCATTTTTGTTTATGTAAAGCACTTTGAATTACCATAATGTATACAATATGCTACATAAATAAACTTAACTTTCTTTTAAAGGTGCTATATAAATAAAGTTGATTATTATTATTATGGTTGTTGTTGTTATTATTATCATCATCATTATTGTCCTTCTTATTAATAATAATATTATTATCACTATTATTATTGTGGTTGTTATTCATTCATTCATTCATTCATTTTCTTTTTGGCTTAGTCCCTTTATTAATCTGCAGTCGCCACAGTGGAATCAACCGCCAACTTATCCAGCATATGTTTTATGCAGCGGATGCCCTTCCAGCAACAACTCATCACTGGGAAAAGTTGTTGTTGTTATTATTTTTTTTTTTTATATTATTATCACTATTTTTAATAAATTATTACTATTATTTCTATATTTTTAATCACTATTATTTTCGTTATTATTATTGTTGTAGCTCTTATTATTAATATTATTATTACTTATATTATTAATATATTATTACTATTACTTTTAATATTACTATCACTGATTATTAATATATTATAGCTATTATTTTTTATATTATTATCACTATTATTGTTGTTATTTTTGTTGTTGCTATTATTATTAATATTATTCTCATTATTATTGTTAATATATTATTACTATTATTAATTATATTATCACTATTGGTGACACGGTGGTGCAGTAGGTAGTGCTGTTGCCTCACAGCAAGAAGGTCTCTGGTTCGAGCCTCGGCTGGGTCAGATTGCGTTTCTATGGCGTGGGTTTCCTCCGGGTGCTCCAGTTTCCCCCACAAGTCCAAAGACATGTGGTGCATGTTAATTGGGTAAGCTAAAATTGTCCGTAGTGTATGTGTGTAAATCAGTGTGTATGGGTGTTTCCCAGTAATGGGTTGCAGCTGGAAGGGCATCCGCTGCGTAAAAACATATGCTGGATAAGTTGGCGGTTCTTTCCGCTGTGGCGACCCCAGATTAATAAAGGGACTAAGCCAAAAAGAAAATGAATGAATGAAATTATCACTTTTATTGTTGTTATTATTATTGTTGTTGCTATTATTATTATTATCATCACTATTATTAATAATATATTATTACTATTATTTTTAACATTATCATCACTATTATTGTTGTTATTATTATCATTGTTGCTATTATTATTATCGCTATTATTGTTGTCATTATTATCATTGCTGGTTTTATTGTTGTTCTTGCTATTATTATTATTACTAATATTATTATCACTATTATTAATAATATATTATTACTATTATTTTTAACATTATCATCACTATTATTGTTGTTATTATTATTGTTGTTGCTATTATTATTATTAATATTATTATCACTATTATAGTTGTCATTATTATAGTTGTTAGTTTTGTTGTTGTTGCTATTATTATTATTATTATTATTATCATCATCACTAATATTAATAATATATTATTACTATTATTTTTAACATTATCATCACTTTAATTGTTGTTATTATTATCATTGTTGCTATTATTATTATTATCAATATTATTGTTGTCATTATCACCATTGTTGGGATTATTGCTGTTCTTGCTATTATTATTATTATTATTAATATTATTATCACTATTATAGTTGTCATTATTATAGTTGTTGGTTTTGTTGTTGTTGCTATTATTATTATTATTATTATCATCACTATTATTAATAATATATTATTACTATTATTTTTACATTATCATCACTATTATTGTTGTTATTATTATCATTGTTGCTGTTATTATTATCGCTATTATTGTTGTTATTATTATCATTGCTGGTATTATTGTTGTTCTTGCTATTATTATTATTGCTAATATTATTATCACTATTATTAATAATATATTATTACTATTATTTTTAACATTATCATCACTATTATTGTTGTTATTATTATCGTTGTTGCTATTATTATTATTAATATTATTATCACTATTATAGTTGTCATTATTATAGTTGTTGGTTTTGTTGTTGTTGCTATTATTATTATTATTATTATTATTATTATCATCACTATTATTAATAATATATTATTACTATTATTTTTAACATTATCATCACTATTATTGTTGTTATTATTATCGTTGTTGCTGTTATTATTATCACTATTATTGTTGTCATTATCATCATTGCTGGTATTATTGTTGTTCTTGCTATTATTAATTTTTACTAATATTATTATCACTATTATTAATAATATATTATTACTATTATTTTTAACATCATCATCACTATTATTGTTGTTATTATTATCATTGTTGCTGTTATTATAATTAACCTATTATTACTTTTATTGTTATCATTATTATCGTTGTTGGTATTATTGTTATAATTATTAGCATATTATTACTATTATTTTTAATATTATTATTGCTTTTATTGTTGTTATTCTTATTGTTGTTGCAATTATTATAATTATAATTATCACTATTATTATTATTAATATATTATTACTAATAATTTCAATACTATTATCACTATTATTGTTGTTGTTATAATTATTATTGTTGCTGTTATTATTAATATTTTTGTCACTATTATTATATTAATATTATTAATAGCACTATTATTATTAATAATATTTTTACTATTGTTATTGTTATTATTAATATTGACAATATTATTATCATTATTAGTAGTATTACCACTATATTTTTATAGTAACTGTTATTATTATATCACTATAATAAGTATTTATATTATTAATATTATTATTATTATTATTATTAATAATATTCTCACTATTATTATTATCATCACCATCACTATTATTATTATTATTATTATTAATATTATCATCATTATTATCAAAATGATTCTGACATTACTGCAAAAGCCCCTTTGGAATCCCCCCTCCCTTTATTTTTAAGAGTGCATGCATTAAGTTTAAGAGACCAGCACAACTATACTAACATGCAGTCTGCATTGATATGTCAGATGAAGAACGTGCTCTTTGAATCTCACACTCTTGCACCAGAGTGTTGTGTACGTGCTGCTATCTATCAGTTTTCTCCCCTCCTCCAGCGCTCCATGTGCGGGGGCGTCGCCGCTGGAATCAGGCCCACATGGGAGAGGTTTCCCGGTCCTACACTAAGGAGGAACTACAATGTGGTTTGCCCATATATGGGACTCATATCAGTTGCCAAATCCTGAGTCAGATCATTCCAGATCAATGTTTACAGGTTATTCGTTAGAGTAAAAATCTCTAGTGTAAAATATATCTAGCAGGGTTTTTTTTTATGTTTCCCTGTTTATTTATGCTTTTGAATTGCATTACGGGACTTTAATCTTTCTTCCAATCACTTCTAACCATAAAAAGTGGCTTTTATTAACATTTATTATAGTTTAAAGTGATATATTGTCTGAGTTGGTGTTGTATATTGCAATACAAAAACCTTGTAATAAACATTTTCTGTGATTTATTTCTCTATATATTATTATTTCCTATACATTATATTATTTCAAACTACTAAAACGTCAATAAAAGTCACTTTGTTAAACTATAGAGTTGAATTTTAAACATTAAAAGTCGACAGAACAGAGATCAACATCTCATAATGCAATTCACACCAGTAAATAAACAGAAAAGACACTTGTGAATCACGAAATACGATAACTGTTCATTAACAGATATTTCTTTTTACAGTGAACTCTATGAGAAAGATGTATTATTATTATTAGTCATGTTTTATGTGTTATATGACTCAATCCTTAAAAAGCAGTCAGATTCAAATAGCTGATAAGCCCTCGTATAAATCTGAATTAGATATTATCTTAATTACTTTTATTTTTACATTACTCACTATAGCCTTTCCTAGTATGTTTAACAATAAAGCACATTAAAGGGATAGTTCACTCACAAATTATACTTCTGTCATCATTTACTCACCTTTTACTTGCTTCAAACAGCTGTTGAACACTAAAGAAGATATTTTTGAAGAAAGCTGAAAACATGTATAACCATTAACTTGCATAGAAAAACAGACATGGAAGTTAATGGTTACAGGTTTCCAGCATTCCTCAAAATATCCTCTTAAGTGTTCAACATGAAAAGAAAGGTTTGAAACTAGTGAGTAAATGATGACAGAATTGTACTTTTGGGTGAACTAACCCTTTAATAGGGCTTTATCTTTGACAAGATGATGTGGTAGCTCAGACACATTTAATTTGAGGTGAAATCATCTCAATCGTGCAATCCTGTGTTTACTTAAATGGCCAGTTTAGATGTTCCACCTAAATTAAAGGAATATATTTAGAGCTTGACATTTAAAATCATTTCCAATTTCGTTTTATATTAAAGAGCTCCTCGTATATTGTGCTTTAGATCTACAGAGAACACAGTATTGTGTTGGAACCTTTTGTTTCCATTTCGATAAGAATGTTTATTATTATTATTCACGTACTTGTTTACGACATCCTCTAACGTAGTGTTTTTCTCAAGAGACCACAATAGTGTTTCTGTTTTCATGGCCATGGGAAACTTTTCTTAAAAGTGCCTAGCTATTGCGGCCAGTTTTTGCTTCTAGTCTGTGGAAACAAAAATAGGAGCGCAGCGCTCGGTCTCCCTTTGCACTCTCGCCTCCAGCGTTGTTTTCAATCTCAGCGCTTACTGGCAACAACGTCATCAACCCATCTGACAGCTCTAGGAGCGGAACGAACTCTCGTCCAATCAGCGGCCGCGATTATCTCAGCCACGCCCTCAGAATTTTGAGTATATATGCATGAAGGCGCACTTATCATGATACTGAGTGCGCGACGGGCCAGAAGAGCTGTTTGTAAATAACCGTCCGGGAAGACACTTTTTGGACGTCAGCTGTCAAGAGAAAACACCTGTCGAATTGGTACAGTACACTATTTTGGAAGTTTCTTCCTTTTTTTTCTCTCTTTTGCCTGATGTAATATAACGGAGAGAACTTGCGGACTTTAGTCAGCTTCAGTACGTCCCAACGTAATTTCTGTTCACATGTCAACAAAAATGGAGCAACCGTTTTATGACGACTCGTTTCTTTCTGCTTATGGTCATCCAGACGCTGCACTGCACGACTACAAGCTCCTAAAGCAGAACATGAGCGTGAGCTTCGCCGAACCCTACCGGAACCTCAAGACCCTCCGCTCCGAAAGCGACTTCTACACGGCGGCGACCGGAGACGTGGGCTCGCTGAAACTCGCCTCTCCGGAGCTGGAGAGACTCATCATCCAGAACGGTAACGGCGTCATCACATCACCCACGCCGGGGCAGTATTTGTACGGTCGGAGCATCACAGAGGAGCAAGAGGGCTTCGCGGACGGATTCGTCAAAGCGCTGGACGAGCTCCACAAAATGAACCAAATGCCCCCGCCGAATGTATCCATCGGAGCCGCAGGGTTGTCGACTTGTTCGGTGGCGTCGTCAGTCTTCGGCGCCTCCTTACCGCCCGAGACTCCAGTGTACACCACCCTGAACAGCTGCAATCCTAACACTAACCTCACACCTGCAGCCAACTACCCGACAGCCACCATCAGCTACCTGCCCCACCATCACCACCACCAGCAGTACCACCACCATCACCACCAGCCCACGCCGCATCCTCATCACTTCCAGCACTCGCTCCATCCGCAACGGCTCGTTACTATGAAAGAGGAGCCGCAAACCGTCCCCGACCTGCAGAGCAGCGATGGTTCTCCTCCCATGTCGCCCATCGACATGGAGGACCAGGAGCGCATCAAAGCGGAGCGAAAGAGGCTCCGGAACCGGCTGGCGGCCACCAAGTGCCGGCGACGGAAGCTGGAGCGCATCTCCCGGCTGGAGGATAAAGTGAAAGTGCTCAAGTCGGATAACGCCGGACTGTCCAGCACTGCGTCCCTGCTGAGGGAGCAGGTAGCCCAGCTTAAGCAGAAGGTCATGACGCATGTGAGCAGCGGGTGCCAGCTGATGCTGACGCCGAAGATCAAGTCATTTTAGGGGGAGAGCGATGCTACGGACTCTGGGAAACACTGGAAGAGCAGATCCTGTTTGTGATGATGTTTCTGTCGCAGCACTGAGTACGAGCGTTGTATATTTCTTAAGTGTTTTCTTGTAGAAAACTTTAATGTTATTGTTGTTTTCCAAAGATAAGGTACTTTCAGCCGAACGGACAATGGACAAAACTTTTGAAGTGAACACTTTTGGTTTTGTTGTTAAGTGCTGCCCTTTGAAAACATTCCAGTAAGTTATTGATATTGTGAGTCAGGTTGATCCACATTTTAAGTGTTTTTCTGTTTGTTTTTTTGTTTATTTTTTATATTTAAGTAAACATGTTGAAAATGATTCTACTGTTTGGGTTGTTTATTTCAAGCGTAGAGAAGAAACAAAGTTTATTCTGTAGCCTATGGCTTTAAATTTACGTCAAAGACGTGCCCACGTTGGCTTTTTTCCTGCTGACGCAAGGCCCATATATGGGCAGTTTTGGTCTATGTACGTCACTAAGGGTAGATTTCGGGAACCCCCGCCCACGCTACCGGTCAGGAAGTCCGCGCGCTTTCAACTCTGACGTTCGATGAATGAAGCGCGTGTGAACGAGAGAAAATTTAGCAACGCGGGATTTTCCCCGAGCGCACAAACCTTCCCAAAACAGTTTCAGCGAAAAGAAAACTAGAGATAAAAATATGAGCACGGGCATTTTCCAGGTACTTTGCAGAAAATGGAGCCGTCGCAAGCACAAAAATAGACAAACAGATCTCAGTAAATATAAGAGCAAGGCTTATAAACGAGAAGTGCCCACAGTGACTCCTTTATCAGTTATTTCCCGAAAACACACAGGCGGTAGATTAGCCGAACTGGCCAGCATTAAAAACGCCAACCCTTTATTAAAATGCATTCCTTGGCAGTTCTATTTATTTGACTCATTGCTAAAATACTTACATTTTAAATGAGAAAAAAGGATTATTTGACCATTATACTAATTACATCTTTCAAATGCTGAATGAATAGTTGTTTCTTACTCACAGACTATAAACACAACTACAGTGAATTTTGGCAAAGAAAGCTCACTTGCTTTAAATGTTTATGCAGTGATGCCATTTTAGGAATCTCTTCCTAAAAGAAAACAGCTAGCCTATTTCATTTCTATGGCAAAAACATCTGAAAAAAGTACCTTATTCCACAATAAAGAACGTTTTAAAAGTTTCTAGATGACAAAAATAACCTTTCATCTTAAAGAGGTTAAAGGCATTTTTAATTAAAATATATAAAGTTAATAGTTAATATTGTAAGTATATTTTTAGTTTGTAGTGGTCATTTTTGTCACCATAGTCTGAAACCAAGCTAATACACATTATAACCGTTTACATTTTTAAATAAGGCAAAGCTTGAGATGACACGATGATAACACAACACACTTTATATTATAATATCTGTTATTTCTAAAAAGTAAAACATTTACTTTCATTAAAACTAAATTTAGTACAATAAAGGAATTTAGGCTTACTTTTTTCATGAACACAGAAATGAACACTGGCCTTTAAAGAAAAATAAAACACGGGGATGTTGTTAACAAAATTACAGATTTAAGCAATAGTGACAATTCAAGGAGATTAGCTAAATTACTGTTTATGTCTGAGCTGGTTTAAAGATGAGTTTTAAATAACCACACGATCTACTTATCACTTGTTTAAGCAAGTCCACAATCACTCCTGAACACAAGCTAGGCCAAATATACATAAAGTTGTTTTTTTATGTAGAAAAGTGATTCCTGCTTTAAAGCAATGAGGACTCCTCAGCTGTAACTCGATAATATAAATAAACACTGCCACCTGCAGGACAGATTTGTCATTATCCGGTTCATTTCGACTTCCACCAAAACATTTGTGGTGTAATGTCATTATCAGAGAAAATACGTGTGACTTCACCTGCTTTACTTTTATTCTTAACAAGTTTTATTCTTAAACTAGTATTTTAATCAGGGTGCGCATTATAGGCCTATGTTGCTAATATGATTGATTGCGTATTATGTTTTAGTTGATCAAATTTATGTTTTATATATTTATATAATAATATGTTTTTTATATATTTATTTCAGTTACATATATTTTACTAATAAAAAGTAGTCCGTATTTTAAGGGATGTTTAGCGTATTCTAACCTATCGTAACCTGATTAGCCATTTCAAAGGTTACTTAGGTCAATCTATATAACTAATTTGACTTTACTTTTAGGGTGTATATATAATCACAAACAGATATTCTACTAAAAATAAGTGTCTTTTGAACACTTACGATGACTGTCGCTGCTGAAGATCTGCCGGTTTCAGATTATCGTCGAATGAATGTGTTTTTCGGTTTTTCCTCACACTGTTTGGCGCGCTTATGCATTCACAATGGTATGAACCGTTATAGGGGTGGTCAAACGTATTTATATTAATAATTTAATTATAATATTATGTAAGATACTATGAAGGACGGATTCTGCAAAAACCATAAAAAATAAATACATGAACAGCAAATAAATTAATTAATAAATCCACAAATTCCTGCATCAATAAAACAATAAATAAATACCCAAATAAATAAGTAAATAAATCCACAAATTCCTGCTTAAATAAAACAATAAGTAAATAAATCCATAAATTTCTGCTTAAATAAAACAATAAGTAAATAAATCCATAAATTTCTGCTTAAATAAAACAATAAGTAAATAAATCCATAAATTTCTGCTTAAATAAAACAATAAGTAAATAAATAAGTAAATAAATCCATAAATTCCTACACAAATAAAACAATAAATAAATACCCAAATAAATAAGTAAATAAATCCATAAATTCCTGCTTAAATAAAACAATAAGTAAATAAATCCATAAATTCCTGCTTAAATAAAACAATAAGTAAATAAATCCATAAATTTCTGCTTAAATAAAACAATAAGTAAATAAATCCATAAATTTCTGCTTAAATAAAACAATAAGTAAATAAATAAGTAAATAAATCCATAAATTCCTACACAAATAAAACAATAAATAAATACCCAAATAAATAAGTAAATAAATCCATAAATTCCTGCTTAAATAAAACAATAAGTAAATAAATCCATAAATTCCTGCTTAAATAAAACAATAAGTAAATAAATCCATAAATTTCTGCTTAAATAAAACAATAAGTAAATAAATAAGTAAATAAATCCATAAATTCCTACACAAATAAAACAATAAATAAATACCCAAATAAATAAGTAAATAAATCCATAAATTCCTACACAAATAAAACAATAAATAAATACCCAAATAAATAAGTAAATAAATAAGTAAATAAATCCATAAATTCCTGCATAAATAAAACAATAAGTAAATAAATCCATAAATTCCTGCATAAATAAAACAATAAGTAAATAAATCCATAAATTTCTGCTTAAATAAAACAATAAGTAAATAAATAAGTAAATAAATCCATAAATTCCTACACAAATAAAACAATAAATATATACCCAAATAAATAAATATGAAAAACCCAAATTCATGCATGAATAAATATATTAATAGTGCGAGCAGATTAAAAATTAAATAAATTACATGGATGTTGGGGGAATAAGAAAATGTTAAACTGAAAGTAGATATTTCCCCCTTTCAAACTACTATTATTTATATATTTATTTAAGCAGGAATTTGTAGATTTGTATACATTTATTTATTTATTTGCATATTTATTTATTTATTCATTTATTTATTTGCTTATTTTGTTTATGCAGGAATTTGTGTGTGTATTTATTCATTCATTTATTTGCGTATTTATTTATTTAATTTTATTTATTGTTTTATTTAGGCAGGAATTTGTGTATTTATTTGCGTATTTATTTATTGTTTTATTCATGCAATAATTTGTGTATGTATTTATTTGCATATTTATTTATCGTTTTTGCAAGTTTTGACCTCCATACCCGCACTATTAATTATTTTAATATTTATTTATTCAGAAATGTGGGTGTTTATAATTTTTTATAATAATAATAATTTATAATGTGTGCATTTTTATTTATTGTTTTTTTTTTCAGGTTTCGTCCTCCATAAGATACAGATCATAGAGAAATATTTCTCCCTTTTAAAGGGCCGACTCCCCCATACATCTCGTTTATGACGTCCATCAAGGATAATTAAGATTTAATCAATTAATTAGCCAATCCCCCCCTGTAATTCACACCCTGATTTTAACTAAAAATGAGATTACTTTAGCACTCATGCTGTCAGTGTTTTGAACTATTACCAAACAGAGAGGCAAAATGTATACTATTTATACAGAGTTTAGTGAAAACGCATTTATTGCGAGCGGTTAATCAGCTTGCAGTTTTCTTAATTTCTATTGTTGGAGGACAAACATAAATCAAAAACTTTCAAATGAACCTAAAATATACAAAAAGCTGAACTGTATTATTTTAAAACACATCGACTTAAACATGTAAAAATACACTCATATGAATTATAATTCTCCCAAAAGCTCTGATTTCTTTTACTCATTTAAAAATTCCATGATTCTGTATTTTATTTTATTTACTGTTGACAGTTTTAATAGTTGTTTAATTTTAGCAATCAAAAAGCAAATCAATTTAAATAAGAAAATGCACACATGATTGTAATTACAAATAAATGTAAGCAGTTTTACGATATGCATTTATCTCTCAAATTCGGCCCTATTTATTATAATATTAATATTAAACAAGAAAATACTACTGTGTCCTTCTGCATTTACCATGCCATTACCATACCTTATAAATTAATCAAACGTTTCATTTTAGGTGAATCATCCATAACATGTAGCAAGTACAATAAGAAAACTGCAGCATTTAGCAATAACAGCCTGTTTATTTAACAGAGATATTGACAAAATCATCAGAATGCCAACCAAGTTTACAGAGTACCAAATATGTAATGCAGACTAACTAGCTGAACACAAACTACAGATATTTCAGTGCATGGCTGAAACAGCTTCTTCAGACAGACAGAAATCAGTCTAACTAGTGCATTTAACCTGTCAAGTGTTTGTTACAATGGCTAAATCAACTTTTCAAGACTCTTCAGGCTGAAGTTAAGTGCTTTAACAGCCCAGCGAATGCAGAAATAGAGACTGTTACTGCTTGGAGAAAAACTCCTTGCTCTTCTGCACGTCGGGAATAATGGTGTCACTCCCTGGCTTCCATCCAGCAGGACAAACTAAAGGAGGAAAGATAAGGAGAAGTTATAAGAAGTGATTTTTAGCGCCCTCTTGTGTCATCCTTTAAGTATTACATCTGTTACAGATCAAAGGTATGGAGTCTGTAAGAGGTCTACTGTTCTTTAAAGAGTTTAATGCTCACAAAGCTGAACTTACGAATAAGAATACAGAAAAACGTACATATTTCATGTAAAACAACTGATTTCTATTTAAATTTATTTAAAACTTAATTCTGTGACGCAAAGCTGGATTTTTAGCATCATTGCCGTAGTCTTCACGGTCACATGATCATACAGAAAAACTAGCGATAAACCGATTGCAATTTTCTTGGCTGATTTAGATTCCCAATTTTTTATTAAAATATACTAAAAAAACAACTGAAATAAAAAATAAACTGACAAGACTCCAGATTAAATTTCGCATGAACCAGAAGATAGTGCAGACATTGATTTTAAGACGTTAATACAAATAATGCAAGATGAAAATGCAATCGCCTAATAAATTTTTGACATATCGAGCATTACAACCATGTGACCAGTTAGCTGTCTCAATCATGCTTTGTGTTTACTTTTGGTTGCTAGGTTACCAATACTACAGTTGGCCACTTTTTTTATTTTTCCGATTTTGAAACTGACTGGCTGGAATCGGACAGAAGATCAGCCAGTCATCGTTCAGGCAAATCATGAGGAAAGATCAGCTGATTACAGTCCCTGATAGGGCTGTGCGATTAATCGAATAGGAATCGCAATTTGAAACATTGCGATTAGTTAATCGCAAGAGGCTGCAATATTAAAAATGTATACACGTAAACAAAAATAACAAATAATATCTTCAAAACCAGTCCGCTATGCTTCAGAAAATTAAACATGCTAGACTTTCTGCGATGGTGTCGTGAGGCATTGCGGACATGGTATCAGTTGTTGTGAACTATGCCACATTACACAAGAAGAAACGATCTTGTGTCGTGACATCCATTTGTCATTTACGACTCCCCACGTCTAGGTAATCATGCCGAAATTGTGTGATCTGACCGGAGCTTTATAACTAGCCAAGTGAGTAAGCACACTTTCATTCTGCCCAATCAGAATTGCACAACTGAACTCATTTAAAAAAAATTAAAAAAAAGGAAAACAAGCAGCAAAGAGCTGACAATGGCATTATGGCGTCTGCGATTTCAGAAGCATTAACAGACAAATTAATATCAAAGAAAACAGCACTTGTAAGATGGGAATATTTTGGTTCCAAAGTCACAGACACTGAACAAAAACAGGAAATTTTTAAAAGCTGTTGCTGAATTTTTGCTACGGCTTAGATTTTTTAGCTGAAGCTTGAATCAAATCAAAATCAGTTTGAAGCTTGAACTAAATAAAAAATAAATTAATTAATTAAAAAAAAAAAAAAAAAAAAAAAAAAAAAACCCGCAATCGATATATCGGTCCAAAAAAAAAATAAATAAATAAAAAAAAAAAATTCTATTTGCTATTCTCCCCAAAATCGCACAGCACTAGTGCCTGGCCAGTCAATGAGGAAGCAAAAAAAACCTGATTTGTATAACACACACTAGTAGCTTATGGCACTTTTAGAGTCACAAAGGTGTATACGCAAGCAACTTTTTCGCTTTATAGGACCTCAATGCATGGTCAGCAGTCAGAGGTATTCATTTTGTTTTGCCTGTATGCGTTTTTTTTTTTTAAATCTCAAAGTGGTTGTTGATGCTGACTTGCATTTTATGAAATCAGCAAGAACCACAATTTCATCTAAAAATTCTTTAAATGTTGTACTGAAGAAAAAAAAAAAAAAAAAAAAAAAAAGAAACAAAAACTACATCGTAGACGGAACGACAATAAAAAAATTAAAAGCTTTTTTTTTTTTTTCATTTTTATAGGTCAACTATTCTTCTAAATCATACTGAAATATCAGATTTCAAGTCAAACTTGCAGACGACAATCTTACTAAAACCATTGGCTGAAGTTTTGCACAAATATGGGTAATATTTCAGTGGATATATTGAGTTTGTGTTTATCATTTCAACTGTTTTTTGTTGGCTTCATGATGTATTGATGTTTACACAACAAATACAACAAGGTCACATGCTTTGTGTAAATGGGGTCTAACATGTTTCCAGATCATTCAAAGTCCTCTGAAGATCACCCAAGACAGACATTAGAGGACATTAAAGGCTCATTTATACTTCTGTGTCAAGCACAGGCATATGGTCCAGTGCAGCGGTCGCATAGCCCTTGCCGTGGCTGACGTGCACCTCTCAAAAAATGTATCGAATCGTAAAGCAAGCTCTATGATTGGTCAGCTTGGTAGCTGTGACGAGTGTGGGCGGTGCTGAGAGCCGCAAATCCGATGGAGAGAGTTTACACAAATGTCAAGTCCCATAAAGGAGCTCCAGACAATTTTTTGTTTTGCGTTTACCTTGTTGTACGTCCGTCAGATCCCGCCTCTGAATGAGCGAGCTTGTACATTTATTTATTCATTACGAACATTAAGGTAGCGTTCAGAAAAAACAAAACACCCATGAAGGAACTCAACACAAAAGGAACAAACACCTACTGCCAGCTAGCGTTTCGGAGGTGTTATTGCAGAGCAACACAAACAGCATGCAGAAGTATAAATGCACGACTACTCACAAAGCATGCGCCGTGGGTCACATCGATCATTCGACGCAGAGGTATAAATCAGCCTTAAAGCCTGGTTTATACTAGATGTAGGAATGTCTAAATTAATTGTTTCTTCGGTGCACCGCAATGCAGACGCGGACAATTTGGTATCGGTTCAGTAATAATCATAACCGGTTATTATGTACTGACGTCATTTATCTCATATGCGCTATGTTGCGGTAGCTTACTTCTGGATACAGACACGGGCGCGTTTTCACCCCCACGTCTATTATGGATCAGCTGTGATTGCCGCTGCATTTTATCAGTGTCACTCATCTGTGAAGAGCGCCAGCGCCAATCGCAGCCCATTCTGTTGAGCGCGTGACCAACACAAGGCTCAGAGAGCGAGCGGGATATTTATATTTGTTTATTTGCTAATGCTCGAGTTGTTTAAAGGTACAGTTTATATATCCGACTGTTTGTACTAAAGGACAAAATTGTATTACAAATAGTATATAAATATAATTATACATTTTAATTATAGGTGGGCATAGATTCATTTTTTAATCTAGATTAATCTAGATTAAAATGGCTTATTTGAATTCTGCCGAAGGCATTCAGAATATGTGTGCTACCCAAATAATTAGTCTTTGAGAACGGGTTTCTCAAGCCAGGTGACGCATTAGACCAGGGGCTCATCTCCTGTTTCCAAAATGCATCACAAACTGCTTGAGAAACTGTTCTACTATGATAATTGGTGATGAAAATAAATGATGTTTAATAAGATGTACTTGTGATTACTAACTGTTTATTCAGGTAAACATAAATGTTGAACTGTAGGCCTACATAAGCTCCAACAGCGATTTCATACTTGCTTTTGATGTACGCACATACAGAAAATGCTGCTTCGCAAAGGCAAGTTCACAGAGCCCTGACAGTGTCAAACATTGAGTATGTTTACATGGGCAACAATACTTTAATACGATTTTAATATGATTAAAACAATACTCTGATTAAGAGTCTACCATGTAAACAGCGATTTTTGATTACTTAATGCGACTAAAGTTATAACTGAACTAAACAGAAATGGAATTAAGATGTGGAGTATGCAGATATTAGTGGCATTACTGACAAACTATTCCCGTCATGTAGGACTTTTCGCCATATTTTCCGACAAGATCCACACAGGCGGCTGTCAGTAAAGGACCGCAGACACACAGACGCACACACACACACACATCGCGAAATGCGGAAGTTTTTTTTCTTCTCATTTGGCGTGTGTTATTAAATTCCATAACACTCTCACCTGTCCTTACTCATTTATTTGCGTCTAATACCCCAGTTTGTCACGAAGGCATGAATTAAATGTTCGTGAGTTAAAGTGAAACTGCTCAACTCCAGTTAGAGTCAGGCATCCTGCTGATTTGATTCAGAAGGGCACTTCTTTCCCAGACGGCTCACCGGTCAGGTATACATCCGCGCTAAACTATCAAGGTGAAAGTCATCATAGCTTGCGTAGAAAAGACCCAGCTCTCACCCAACTTTGAGAATAGATTAACGGCGATATTTTTTTATCGCGCAATAAGAGTCTCGCGTTAACGCAGCACGTTAACGCCGATAACGGCCCACCACTAATTTTAATACAACAATTGTTGAGCTGTGCAGAAAATATAAAACTGTTTATGGAAAGCATCATCAATGCACTGTGATGCACCGAGATATCGAACTGATGGCATGATAATCGTAACCGAACCGTGAGACCAGTGTAGGTTTACACCTCTAACTAGATGCATCTGCTAGTTCGATTGGGTGTGGCGCGGTCTATATGACGTAATCGCAGTGCTGGCGAAGGTTCGCTTTGGGTGTGCATTTCGGCTGGCAGAGTGCACAACTTTTTTTGTAACTTTGTTTGCAGCTCCAAATCTAAAGATGAACAATTTGAAGCAGAGTCTAGCCAAGGTCTGTGCATATGCAACACCTTTAGAAATCCAAAACAACTGCCTGATGTGAAGTCCTTGAGGTTTCTTTTGAAGCTTTGAGGAAAAACAACGTATTTATTTTGTGCACAGGCTTTTTAAAATATATATTGATTGTAGCCTTAAGTTACCCATTGGCCCAACTGTACTAAAAGCAAACATTCATGAGTGTCCTCCAAAATGATCCACAACTTATTCATTTATATATATTTAAATAAATTAATTAAGCAACTCCACTCGCTGACTTCTTTACTGCGGTTTCATGATGACAGTTAATCCTTGTGCCCCCGTTACAAAGAATAATACAACGGTGAGCACGTCAAGTATGAAATCCTTCACGGCTCTCGGGCAAATCCAGGCGAACAGTATAAATCAGCCTTTAAAAAAAGGGTGGTTTCTCTCACCTTCTCCGTATTTGTCGGTGTGCTGGAAGGCCTGCACCAGTCGAAGAGTCTCATCCACAGATCGGCCCACTGGCAGGTCATTGATGGTGATCTGCCTCAAGATGCCCTTATCATCAATCACGAACAGACCTCTGCGGGAAACAGCAGAAACACAAACACACACAGAGAACACTTACTGTTAATGCAAGAGTCTATTCTAGCATTCAGCTTTCATTTAAAAAATGTTCAAGTTAAACAAAAAACTAATTAAAGCATAATGTTAACTGCTACATAAGGGTTAACGTTCATTATTTTATTAAATAAAAGAAAAAATACTTAGTAATAAGCCTTATTGTGTACCCTACTCCAGTACACACTATCAAGCACACCGGATCATGATGTCCTGCTGCAATCAAGCACTCAGAAGGAGAGAAACTGTTCAACTAAAGTGGAGTACACATAATTCTAAAAATCACAGACCTGTAGGCGATGCCCTCATCCTCCTTCAGGACGCCGTAATCACGGGAGATGGACTGCGTCAGGTCAGCCACCAGCGGGATGTTCATGTAGCCAAGGCCACCTTGCTTCCGGGGTGTGTTGATCCTGTAAGGAGCAAAACCAGAGAGTCACGTCACCGGAGGAAAAGAGGAGATCCAATGAGAACTGATAGGAAAAGGGTTTGAATTTACTCGATTACAAATTAGGAGACAATAGTTTTTTATTTTTAAAGGGGGGGCTTTAATAACCTAAAATGTTTTTCTTTTTAAATGTCTCGTAAAATTAAAATGAAGATTTATTTAGATGTTAGTTTCAGTATTGTTAGCCTTTAGGATAGCGATAAGCTAGTGTGCTCCAAAACAGTGACTACATTTACATGGACATTAGTAATCAAAGTATTTGCCCTAATCTGAATAAGACAATAATATGATGAAGATGTTTACATGAGTTGCTTTTTGAATGTTCCTTTCATGATCACGTTTTACATCTATTAACATTGCGCCACCACATTATCCACATTTCATCCGGAGTTTCATGTGATTTCGGGTGTTTCATTTTTAATTTGTCGACTTTAACTGCAGTTTGTCACTTTCACTTTCATTCAGGAACATTTCATGCTTGCCCCCTGTGACAAACGAGATACTGGATGAGAGTATGAACTGCTGGAAGAGTGTTGTTTTAATGGAATTTGATACTGCACACTAAATGGGAGAAAAAAAACCTCTGCATTTCATGATGCAGGTGTCTGTGGTCTGCACTGACTCGGTAGGGGCAAAGAATAGTGTCAAACAGCATGTCTGTACTGCACTTCAATAATTCAACTAATATCGGCATACTCCACAGTTTTTAATTTGATTTCTCTTTAGTTAGATTATGACCTTAATCTGATTAAATTAATAAAAAAATAATAATAATTAAAAGAAGAAAAAAAGAAAAAAAATGCTATTTACATTTTAGACTCTTAAATCAGAGTATTGTCTTAATTGCATTAAAATCAGATTATTGGTGTCTATGTAAACGTACTCACTGACAAAATTAACATTTAGTACATACAAGCGTGTAAAGCTTGTAGTTTGTCACTTCTGCCTAAATAATCAACAATTTTTTTGATGTCACCACATACTTCATTTTCTCATCAAAAATTCTGACCAATCAAATGCTCTCTAGTATCTAACATGCCCCGCCCCCTTCAAGACACCTCTTGGCCGTTTCTCAATAGGCGTTCTTCATCGATCTTGTGTTCTCGTGTAACGTCATCATCAACTGCCAAAGATCAGCTCCAAAACTTAAGACCGCAAGAACGGAGGACGCATGAAAGTTCCCGGAAGACTTCTTAATATCTAAAACGCACCGATGCAGACTTGAGCACTGAACTCACTCTAGAAGTCCCAGAAGTCATTGCGGCTGAATAAAAGATGTGGGAAGCACAGCGTTTAATATAGATTTATTATTAAAGTTTTAAATTTAAGATTTAAATTTCCGTTAAAAAAAATGTGTGAAGAATCAGGAAGAACGCAGCATCTCATTTCTCACAGAACGCGTTCTGTGTTCTCGCCGTCACTTGAGTTCATTCTTCTGAGGTGACCTGGCAAGACCAATTTTCACAAGAACAAGACCGTTCTCTGCGCTCTTGGAATTGGGAAACAGCCCTCATTTGCTGAGCCACTCTCACTGGCAGAGCTGTGATAAAAACAAAATGTTATTGGCTGTTTTTTTGTTTTGTTTGTTTTTTGTAAAGAGGAAAAGCTAGACAGTCTTAATTTTTCAGTTGACATTACATTATACTTCGAATAAAAATGCACATTTCAAAGCTCTTCACGGGACCTTTGAATAATTATTTTGTATGCATTTATCTTTAACAAAAGTTAGTGTAACGTAGGCAATCATGCTTGCTCAATGAAAGTGACTTAAATTAGAAGTTTCTAGAACTAATTGAGCTATTTTTGATAACCAACAAAGCCACATATTTAATATTGTTATATATATATATATATATATATATACATATACACACACACACACACATTATATATATATATATATATATATATATATATATATATATATATATATATATATATATATATATATATATATATATATATATATATATAAAAATATACAGTTTCTAGAGCAATTTTTATTGAACTACACAAACATTTATAACTTTAAATAATCTATTTAAAACTTTAAATTTATACTTTAATTTATAACTTTTTAAATCATACTAAAATATATAACAAAGATCAATGTGACTCAAGTTTATGTTTTTTTTTTTTGTTATTAATGTTACATTTATTTATTTTCCAAAACGTTTGCAAAATACTCTTCCTATTTAAAAAAGGTCAAATTTTATTAGTGACTATATAAAAGATTTTTAAATTAGTTTTAGTGAAAGTGCTGAAAAGAAAAATAAAAGTTACAGTTTCTAGAACAAATAAAGTGCTACACCCTTCCTTTATCTGCGTCTCTCTTACAATATAGCAGCTCTTATCAGTGACAGGCTGGTCAGAAGGACACTAGATAACAGAGCGAAGCCATAGAAAACCTGAGAAGAAGCACGTCGTTTACAAGTATATATCTATTGTTCACAAGTAAATCTAATGTACAGTGCAGAACCAGCAGTGCACCTGGACTAAGAATGTGTAGTTCAAATACATTCAATAATATTGGAAAATTATTGGAAAAATACAGAAAGCCCTCCTTTAAACAATGGTTGCAAGAATTGTAAATGTAAGTATACAGTAAAGAGAAAACCTCAAACGTTTCTCAAAATATGGAATCCCTTTTTAGGATTTCAGAAGGAAGCTGATATTAATATTCTGTCCATATATAACTTGTATCACCTGCTATTAATATACAATTTTTAATACCTTTATACTGTATGTGTAAGTACAGTATTTATTATAAAAATCTATTATAAAAAAAGTATTTATTTGTATTATTTGTTTATAATTTTGTATGTTTTGTTTCCTTTACTACATGTTAATTAATAGCGTTTAAAAAAAAAAGTTTTATTTACCTAACCAACTAACTAATTTCAGCATTTTAACAATTATTTATGAAAGTGCTGTGAAGTGCTTATTAATAGGTCTTTGCACAAATAAGGCCAACATTTTTGTATGCGTTTTGTTTGCGTATACCTCTTTGGAAAATTTGTCATGCACAGAAACCCTGCATTTTAGCTTTCGCTTATATGGTGGCTCTGAAATGTCAAAAACCTTCTCAAAAAACTTTTTACGGATGCAAAAAAATGAACAAAATAAATAAATATGCCAAGTTAGCCCTGTCACGGTAAGAAATTTTTGTTGTGTGCTATAATGTCACAGAATTATTATATGTTATTGTCATTTTGAGATTATTTTATGCCACTGATTATATAATGCAAACAGCCATAAACACTTTAAAATACTTGCCATTCTTAAGGTTATTTACATTCTATAATTTAATGTTAAAAAGATAAATGTACTAGTATACATACTATTAAATGTCCTATTATGTTCAATTATAAACTTGGACACGGGTAAGATAGAAAGTGAATGTCAATGTAAAATGTCTTTAACGTTATTTGTGAATTTGTAAATATATATTGCAATACCAAAAAATATTTGAGTTCATCTCCAAGTATTGCAGGAGAAGTTGATATATTGATTACTGTGACAGGCCTACCGAAAGCGGCAATTGGTGGGGTTCAAGCATTTATGACATTTATGCTATTCATGTCTACGACAACCCCTAATTTAAGGCTGACACAAAAACACAATGAAATGACTGGAAAATAGTGTGTATAAATTAGACTAAATTTGATTTCAAATGCATTAACAGTGTTTATACCATGTCAGAATGTGATCTTAACTACAATTTCAGTGACTTTAAACTGAAAAGAAAAAATTAAAAAAAGAAAAGAAAAAACTAAGATCTACAAATGCAATGACTAAACAATAAGTGGCCGTGTGCTGCCATCTAGTGACTATAATAGTAGGTGAGTTGAAGGTCTGTGTTTTAGCAGATAAAATGGTATTAATGTGAGGTTCTGTGTGCAATGACCTTCAAGTCCACATAAACCAGAAGCGGAGACAGTTTTTTGTATTGTGGTGCAGTTCCTAGAGAAACAGAATATTAAATGAAAAAACAGTGGGCGTGGCTTGTTTTTTTTTTTTTTTTTACTGCGAGATGATTGTATGTCGTAAAGTAGGCATTTTATTCAGAAAGATCTGGAAAAGTGTTTGGGAAGAATTATTACAGCCTAACAGACACCTTTTACTCAACATTTCTGTTTGTTGTCAAAACTGACAGCAGGAGGGGCGTGGTTAAGTGTTAGCCATGCCCAATACCTCAGACAGACGTCATCTGAGTATTTAACTGAAAACAAACAGGTTAGTTTTGATTTCATGTGTGCTTTAAGAGTTTTTCAGATGTGTTAAACACAGAAACACATGCAGTGGTCATGAAGCTCACCATGCAAGATGGCTGAAATGAGAGTCTGTGGAGGCAGCGATGAGCTCCACGCCGATTTTACGAAACTCGGCCGCCCGCTCGCTGAACGCGATGATCTCGGTGGGACACACGAAGGTGAAATCAAGGGGGTAGAAAAACAACACTACATACTTTCCTGAAGGAGGAGAGAAAATGGGATCAAACTGACACCAAACTTAAAAACAGTTCATTTAGAGACAGACAGAAAGAGTTGGCTTATCATCATGATGCAAAGGAAGGTAAATGTGGTTCAGACTGACATTTAGAAAATGTTGTATTAGGGCTAATCTAGAACACACACACACACACACCTCTGTAGTCTAAGAGCTGAATGTCTTTAAACTGTCCATCTACCACTGCTGTGGCCTTAAACTGAGGAGCAGGCTGTCCGATCTTAGCGTTTCCAGCAGACATCTTGAAGATTGCTTGTCACTGCTGTAGAGATAATAAAAAATATATAATAATTCAACTATGAGAGATATACATGGAGGTTTTATTTCCAGTTACCATTGACAGACATATTTCCGCTGTGTGATTGGCTCTTAGGATAAATATAGAGTAACAATGTCAAGAGCTAATCAATGTTATATTGCAATTCGATATGAGATGGTTTATCAGCTCAGCCCTACTTGAAAGGACTCCGAGTCTGGGCTTCTTTTTTTTAACAACAGATGGCGCTGTATGCTTTACAAATAGCTGTATTCTGCTTGCATCCAATTGCTTACAAATACCACATAAACCTAAAAAAATTACAAGTGTTCACAGTGAGCCGTGTTTACATTAATCCTGTGATACGGAAGCAAACTTGCATGACTCATGCACAAGCATTTTTCTCATGGGCATTTGAGTGTAGGTTAAAAAAATATAATCCCCTAGAGCATCATCTGCTGTTCAAAACCAGCATACAGCACCACACAAAAGGAGCTTATGATTTTATACACATTTTTTAAAACAACGTATTTCACACCAAATGTAAACGTTACCACAACAGTGATATTTGAGATTTTTTTTCTTTTTTTGCACCCAACAAAATTTTATTGTTGTAATAAATAGCAAAAATGATTAAATATGACTGAAGCTTTCTGAATAAACCACAGTCATAAACAGCCATTTAACATCAGTCTAAAAACAAACACTATTCATTGTAAAAAGTCTAAACTAAACCGTACAAAAAAAAAAGCATATCTAACCAAAAACATCCAAAATAAGAACGTTTCTTTCAGGTTGCCTTCCCAATTTTCCCAAAATTACATTTTTGGTTTATTATGAGTGAAATTTTTGGTTTATTAGAGGAAGATGTTTAAATACATTTTTGCTGAATAACATTCGAATTTAGGAGAAGTTTTATATTCATAAACACACGCGTCTTAAAACAAAACCAGTTTTTGGTTTTCCAAAAGGAATTTTGCTTATAGCCTTCAGTACATCAAGTTTGTTATGATCTAATTTAGGAAGACTGTTTAGTTTACTAAAAAAAAAATAATCAATAAAAGACCCTGTTGTATAATTTTGTGTGTGTTTGTTTTGTTTCAGAATTATTATTTTTTTTTATAATTATTTTTTCAGGGTTTTCACCTTTATTTGGATAGGACAGTAGAGATTGTTGATAGGAAAGCATGGGGAGCAAAGAGAAGGGAAGGATCGGCAAAGGACCGCGAGGCGGAATCGAACTCGGGTCGCCGTGAGAACCGGAGTGCATGTGTCAACCAAGCGGCAACCTCCCGCTCTCCCGCGGGAAGCCCATACGGAAGTAACTGAAACTGCAATTCACCAAAATTCCGCTAGTCCTGGCTCCTTAATAGAGCAAATTTCGATTGAGCCCACTGTTAAAACGGCCAACTTTACAGCAGAAAAAAAGCTGTTTACAGCCTGGTACAAAGAACGATTTTGGTTAATTTAGCTAATATTACCCTTCGTGACAACTGTGAGGGGGGTGAATTTTTTTATAACTCATCTGTTTCCTTTATATTAGGTTATATTATTTTTGCATAATTAAGGGCGTGGCCACTTGAGCGACAGCTAACTCTCGCTGGTCACCGTCACTTCACCTCAGCTGATTAGCCGCTGATCTCGGCATATTCATTGTATTTTTGTGATGTTTTATGTGGCTTTACACAGTCAGCTGCCTTTTGAAATTATTTCCTCCAATTATCAGATGATATGTCATGCTGTGTGCACTTAATTGTGCTCACAAGCCATTCACATGGCCTCCGTTTCCCAGGTGAGTGAAATTATACCATCTCTATAATGTATTTGTTTAATTTAAGATCATTTATAATGTTCTTTAGAGCTGTAATGCACTCCAGAATCTGACAGATTTATTAGCTGTAGGCTATAGAACAGTCATCTGAAGCGTTGTCATACAATTCTGCCTGGATTTAATCAATAGCCCTGCATTTACCAACACAGACTATATCCGAGGTGTTTGGAAGTAATTCGCACTTTCCTCCTGTTGAAAAACATCATAAGAACAATGCTTATAGTCGCTCTATGTGTAATACATTGAGCCACTAAGCATTGCGCTTATGACGTTGCTTATGAAACAGTGTTTTTAAAAGTCTAAACACTTTATTGATAAAGTGTACAACCAAGCACATGTGGTCAGAACACAAACGAGTCGCAGGTAATGAAGTATTAAGTGTTTCCCATGCCTCTGTAGCTCCGCTCACCCTCCGCCTCTTTGCCCTTGTATGGTATGCCCCGGTTGGTGCGATGACACGGTAACAAAATGACGACGGTTGGCCACGCATACTGGTAGCTTCTTTTGGGTTTTTCATAAACCTATGGGTGACGTCACGGATACTACGTCCATATCTTTTACAGTCTATGGAGCCAACGCACTAATCACTACACCACTGGTGCCGACATGTTTCAGAATTTTTTTATTCTTGTTTATTGATTGATTGATTATCTTTATTATTTGTGCTCGGTTCTGTAAATTGTGATGAACGTGTTTATTTAAATTTTGCCTAATTGTACTTGCTATATTGCGCGATAAAAAAAGTTTTGTAGTTTATTTATAATTGTGCTCTGTACTTTTATTTTTTTTGTTGTACAATTTGATTAAGCCCCCATGTTCAGATTGAGGTAAGGTTGGTTTTATATTCGTGCATTCTCAAGACTTTCTCCCTAATACAATTTCAGAAAAATGCTCTTTGCAAATTCTAAATAGCCTTAGTGAAATCGTATCAGCAGCCAATGACTATCAATGTTGTCCACGGTCAAATAAATAGTGCTAATGTTGTTTTGAAGTCATACTTGCATGTAATTTCAGACCCAATATTCAAAGTAGCATGACACAAATTGAACGAATGTGTGAATAGAACAACTTCACCCTAATCATGTCCAGTCAGTTCTGTTCTTATTCTTCATTGAATGTACATAAGCTCATCTAAGCAAAAACATCCAAAAATAAGTAACTTCTCACGCTTAAACCCAAAGTATCCCAGAGTAATACAAGTTATATATAATAGCCTTGCAGCAGATCACACACTGCAAGTCACATGACACACAGTCAGTTGTTCTGAACAATGGGCTTCTAAGAAACTAATTCAAGAAGGGCTTCAGAGCGGTCTTTCACCCAAATCACCGACTAAAGACAGCACTAATATGCATTTAGCCATTTCTAAGCTTAAAATAAAGACTTTAACAGCGTTTTATGAGGTGAACTTGGCTCTGAGGTCGCATAAACGCCTTATATGTGGCCCTGCGCTTTGTGATAACGCCTGACAGTTCAGTATCTCTGCTAAAATCATATCAGACCCCAGCAAATGCACCAATGTGTCAACGACCCTCAGACTTTGCCCTGAAAATTATCAGCTAAAGACAAAAAGGAAAAGGCCGAGACAAGTGTGCTAATGTAGGTCTTTGCTATAAAAGTGTCGTTCAGTAATTATAATATCGAGTTTCTGGAAATGTGAGAGGAGAAGCAATGCACATAAATAATGCACGATGCTTTAAGATATTAAAATGAGTAATATATACACACAATATCTGCTTTTAGCCCCGCGAGCTAAAGCAAGTTCAAGTGGGATGATGCATTACATAAAAGTAGCATTGTGCTAATCATACATAAGACTTACATGTAACACATGGTTAATATATAATAATAACACATGCATTAATATAGTTCACTCGGTTATCAAGTGTAACGTAAATCCAACATGCGAGTTAATTTAAAAATGACGCCGGCGTTTCACACGCGCTCTTTTGTTCTGTAATATTCAACAAAACTATTCATTTAGCACTTGAGTACATATATAAACGACCAAAAGCTGCAGATAAAGAGTAATATATCCGTATTTAAAACTTACCTGCTCTGTTGTGGACGAGAAACTTCTCTTTCCCTCGATGCACGCGCACAGGAAGTGACAACCGCGAGACCTGCTACAAAACTAGCGAGCGGCGGCTCTACGTAAAGGAGGAGGAGCCACGTGCATCACTGCACCGCCCACTTTTTGACTTTATTATTTTGTTTCCTTATTTTTTAACTATATGTTAACTAATAAAGGGAAATATATTTCTTTTAATATGTATATAGTGTGTAATCAAAAAAGCTTTAAACTATTTAGAAATACAATATTAATAACTCATTATTATTTTTCTTCTATTTTCTGCTCATTATTTATTTGTAATTGCGCTCTGTACTTTTATTTCCTGTGATCTGTTTTTATTTTAAGCCCCCGCGTTCAGTTCTGTTCTTAATTTTCAAAGCAGAACAAAAAATATATTTAAAAAATCCTCCACATTTTGCTTTCAAAATCGTTTAAATATATGTTTATATATATATATATATATATATATATATATATATATATATATATATATATATATATATATATATATATATATATATATATATATATATATATATATATATATATATAGACTGATGTGTATTTTGGTATGTTGTTTTTGTTCCACAGTGAACTAATAATTCGTGTATTAGTTATTTTAGTCAAGCTTAACCTCCGGAACATTTGAATCATCCACACACTATGAACTCCATTTCCCACAATCCCTTGCGACACAGGGTTGTTGAGGCACACAGTTAAACGCGTCCACTTCAGGATTATGAAGATTATATGATTTTTTTGTATGCGTTACAGAATGCGTCGTGTTTGTCAATGAATTAACTAATGCGTTTATTTTATTTAAAAATTGTCGGTCAAAGGTCGCGCTGTTTCTTCACTTTCGCGCCAATTCTGTAGTTCCGGTTGAAGCGCGCTGTACACACACTTTCCAGGTTGGTCCAAGTTGTT